>JAJEJH010000059.1:539756-708767 GCA_026122585.1 Anacardium occidentale
AAATTCACGCATATATTTACTTCATTATTGGAAAGAAGTAACAACATATATTATTGGAAAGAAGTAAAAAATTCATTAGTAAATTCACTTTATTATTGGAAATGAATAAAAAATTTCATGAGTAAAAAAAAAAAAAAAATTAGCTACTATACATTTTTTTTAATTTGTATTATTTTAAATTATATTGCATGAGTAAATTCACTTTTAACATTCACATTTTATTATTGAAAACTCTTAAATTGGAATTAGAAAAAATTCACATTTCATTATTGAATTTTTTGAAAATATATGTTTATATATTCACTTTAGTTTTTCTTAAATTGGAAAAAAGAAATTCACGTTTTAAAATTCTTGATTAAATTACATGGTTTTTGTGAATGAATGAGTATTTGACTTTCAAAATAAGTAATAACAGTTACATGGGTGCATTGATTTGGTTTTTCATTACGTATAATTGTAACTGTTTAATTATTTGTCAGTACGTTGTGATGGATACTTGTAAGCGTGAGAAATGAAAATACAACTGCAAAATTTTTAGAGGGGTTGAATAGTTTCCTTGATTTTTGTAAGACACCTCAGAAGGGTATTACTGTTCACTGTTTAATAAAATAATAATAAATAAATAAAGAAAATATGGTCAATAATACCCGACCGAAATGCTCAACTGAACAAAAATATCGCAGCGGAAATACCTGTGGTACATTGTATACATACATATATACATGCCCAAATAAAACTTGCATATATTAAAATATTCGCGGAAAACATATACATGTGCATACAACAAAACTGAAGTAAACTGGATCCCAAACGGCAGCCATCTCCTCCTCCCAGCTCCCTACAACTCACCTGCAAAAAAGAAAGGAAAGTAGGGAGTGAGTGATAAAATCACCCAGTAAGCACTTCATATCCACAGACCCTAAACCAACCCTTCTCGAAGGATTCCACAACACCACACACAGGACAAGCTCAAACTGACAACCAGGCTGACAAGCACCACTTCTATGACCGGATACTGCCTCATACCCAGTCGTAAAATACGTATATGAGTATACGTAAACAACCGAGAGTGAAGAGTAATCCGAACCGAAAACTCGACTCTCCCAAACTCTGATACGGATACTCATAACTGCACTGATCTGAACGGATACTGAACTGAAACTGAACTGATGCTGAACTAGTACTGATACTGATTCTGAACTGGTACTGATACTGATCTGATACTGATCTGAACTGAAACTTACGTGTCACTACGTGGCTTATCGTATTCTGTTCAGTTACTGTTGTTTACTGTCTTATCATTCTCGGAATAATATGCTGATGTGTCATATAACAATGACATGCTATGCAATAAGCTGAAAACATAGCTAGGCCTGGGCCTGCATGCTGAAAATAGTTTTCTGAAAACTGTTCATGAAAACTAAGCTGTTGGATCTTGGGATCCCATAACTGAAAATCATGCAAAAGCTTTATCTGAAAGCTATGCAGAAAACTGTGTACCCTGGGGTACCTGATATGCTGAAAACTGTGCTGCGCAGACTGATGAATACAGGGATTTGACACCTTGGCCATGTGAGTTTCCTTTGCAAACACGTGCCACAAACTGTATGGCCCACGTGATGCCATCAGGCCTCGGCCTGGAAACATATCTGAACTGAGCGCCTCGCGCTATACTCATCTGATCCTCGGACCAGGAAAACATAAACTGCTAGCTGAGCAACCCGACACACGCCAATACATAGGGCTAGTATTGAGTATATAACTCCTGGTGACACGGGTGCTAAAACTCACAAGTGCCCCCTCGTATTCACCTCTGAAAACTGTGTTTTTCAACTGAAAACATGAATTCGGATCCTTGGATCCGTCTCTGAAAACTCTGAATGGCATGCCATGTTATGCATATGCATATGATGCATCATGAAGTCTTAATTGAGCTCAAATTACTGTTTACTATCCATGGATAGGGTTTATTGTGCAAATTTCTCAATTAAAGCTTAATATCTCATTTTGGCCTGACGCACGGGCGTGCGTGAACTCGCACGGGACCGTGACCAAGTCGTGCATATGGTCGTGCGCGATTCTGGAATTTCAAAGCATTTCCTCACATTTCACTGGGTGCACGAGCGTGCATGAACTATGCACGGTCGTGACCCCTCAAATTAGGTCACGCACGGGCACGTAAACACGGCCGTGACCATGCAGAATACGCAGCGTACACGGGCGTGCCCCTCGGGTGCACGGGCGTGCGTCCTGCTCTGCACCTCCATGACCACTCGGAATCAACACGATTCCGACCACAAACACAACCCAAACTCAAATCAAGCATAAATCACATGCCAAACACTTCAAATACCCATGAATACTCTTCCAGCCACTCCAAGCCTCTAGCCAAACATCCAACTCAACACAAACATATAAAAGCATACTTTCTCGCACATGAGCATAAACACATACATAAATCATCATCCCAATCGTCTCAAATTGTCATCAACACACAAAGAGAATGTCACAAGCATGCTGGGAACGACTTTCATGCCTCAAACAAGCAACCAAACCAACCAAAATCGCAAGGGAAAGAGGAAAGAAGTGCCTACCTCTTGACATGCTTTCTCTCTCAAGAAGATCACGAATCAAGCTTGCTTTGAAGATTTTGGAAGCTGATCTCCACTTCTAGGGCGTGAATCCTCTGAAAATCGAAGGAAATTTGGGTGAAAAATGAGTTTGGAAATGGATAAACTCGACTTAAAGCGAAGACAGCTGGAAAAGTGCACATGCACGGGCGTGCATCTCCCACGCACGGTCATGCATCCCGAGAAAATTACAAAAATGCCATTTTCCCGCGCTCGCATGCAAATCCTCTCAAACGGATCCATGCACAAGCCCTCAAACTCAAGGAAAACTCCACTTTCACCCCAAAACTCTCTCACAACCCTAGGAATCTCAGAAATCCCAAACTGAACCCAGATTAGGAAGCTGAAAAGACCAAACTAACCCTGGGATGTTACAAAATGAATGTGCTAAGCTTCTACTTCAAAGTCTACCTGACTCGTATGATCAACTCATCATCAACTTAACAAATAATGTCCTCACGGATTATTTAGTTTTTGATGATACCGCAACTGCTATTCTCGAAGAAGAAAGTCGTCGTAAAAATAAGGAAGATAGACAAATAAGTTCACAACAAGCAGAGGCCTTAACAATGATAAGAGGGAGATCAACAGAACGTGGCCCAAGTGGGAGTCACAATCAGGGTAGGTCAAAATCCAGAAGTAAGAAGAAAGTTAAATGTTACAACTGTGGCAAGAGATGTCACCTAAAGAAGGATTGCTGGAACTTGAGAAACTCTGGCTCTCAAGGGAATACTGCAAGCTCCTCAGATGATGGACATGTTCTGAGTTGTGAAGCAGTGATGACAAGTGAAAGTAAGAAAAATTTTGCTGAAAGGCGTGCTTGTAATGATGAAGGGAGAAAAGACAGGTGCAAACATGTACGTGTTAAAGGGAGAAACTCTGCTCGAAGCAGAAGCATCGGTTGCCTCAAGCAGTGAAGAATCTACAAGGATGTGGCACCAGAAGCTTGGACACATGTCTGAACAAGGAATGAAAATTCTTGTAGATCAAAAACTACTTCCAGGGCTTACAAAGGTATCCCTACCTTTTTGTGAGCATTGTGTTACAAGTAAGCAATACCGTCTGAAGTTCAATACATCAAAGTCTAGAAGCAAGGTTATTCTAGAACTGGTTCACTCTGATGTATGGCAAGCACCGGTTCCATCCCTAGGAGGAGCAAAGTACTTCATGTCTTTTATTGATGACTACTCTAGGAGATGTTGGGTGTATCCTATCAAGAGGAAGACATATGTATTTTCAATCTTCAAAATTTTCAAAGCACGTGTTGAGCTTGATTCCGGAAAGAAGATTAAGTGTTTGAGGACAGATAACGGAGGAGAATACACTGGTGATGAATTTAATATATTCTGCAAGCAAGAAGGCATCAAAAGGCAGTTCACTACAACATACACTCCTCAACAAAATGGAGTGGCAGAGCGGATGAACAGAACCTTGTTGGAAAGAACAAGAACAATGTTAGGAACAGCCGGTTTAGATAAGTCATTTTGGGCAGAAGCAGTCAACACTACCTGTTATGTGGTAAATCGAGCCCCATCAACAGCAATTGGGTTGAAGACACCAATGGAGATGTGGACTGGTAAGCCAGTTGATTATTCAAACCTCCATATATTTGGAAGTCCAGTGTACGTGATGTATAATGCCCAAGAAACTACAAAATTGGATCCAAAGTTTAGGAAATGCTTATTCTTGGGGTATGCTGATGGAATAAAGGGGTATCGCCTGTGGGATCCCACTGCCCACAAGGTTGTAGTTAGCAGAGATGTTATATTCACAGAAGAAAAGCCACAAATGGAAGAAGGTCATACCATAGCAAATTCAGAGACTACAGTTATACAAATGAAGGAGTCTGAACGAAAGAATTCTTCTGAAGTCACACCAGAGCATGAAGAACAAGAACAAGTTGGGTCTGAAGTTCTAGAAAATCGACGATCAGATCATGCAAGAAAAACACCAGGCTGGCACTCAGATTATATTATGGAGAGTAATGTTGCATACTGTCTTCTAATAGAGGAAGGAGAGCCATCAACTCGTCAAGAAGCAACAAGTAACTCAGATGCACCTCAATGGATAGCAGTAATGCAAGAAGAAATTGAAGCTCTTCATAAGAACAAAACTTGGGAACTTGTGTCTCTACCTCAAGGAAGAAAACCTATTGGTAATAAATGGATTTACAAAATCAAGCGGAATAACGAAGATCAAGTGGAGCGATATCGTGCAAGACTGGTGGTAAAAGGATATGCTGAGAAAAAAGGTATTGACTTTAATGAAATATTCTCTCCTGTCGTTCGACTCACTACAGTCAGAGTAGTCCTAGCAATATGTGCTATATTTGACTTACATCTAGAATAGCTAGATGTGAAAATAGCTTTTCTTCATGGTGATCTTAAAGAAGAAATTTATATGCTCCAACTAGAAGGTTTTGAAGAAAAAGGCAAAGAGAACTTGGTTTGCAAGTTGAACAAATCTCTAGATGGTCTAAAGTAGGCGCCGAGGTGTTGGTACAAGAGATTTGATTCCTTCATCATAAGCCTTGGATACAACAGACTTAATTTAGACCCTTGTGCATACTTCAAGAGGTTTTGTGAAAATGATTATATCATTTTACTGTTGTATGTAGATGACATGTTGGTAACAGGTTCCAGCAAAGATCGTATCAAATAATTAAAGGCACAGTTGGCTAGGGAATTTGAAATGAAGGACTTGGGACCAGCAAACAAGATTCTAGGGATGTAAATTTACCGAGACAGAATTAATAGGAAGATTGTGTTTTCTCAAAAGAATTATTTAAAGAAAATCTTGCGACGTTTCAACATGCAAGATTGTAAGCCAATCTCTACCCCACTTCCTATTAATTTCAAGTTATCTTCCAATATGAATCCTAGCAGTGAAGAAGAGAGGATAGAAATGTCTCGAGTACCGTATGCATCAGCAGTGGGAAGCTTAATGTTCGCTATGGTCTGTACAAGACCAGACATTGCACATGCAGTGCGAGTGGTTAGTCGATACATGGCGAATCCTGGCAAAGAGCATTGGAATGTTGTAAAGAGGATCCTAAGATACATCAAAGGGACCTCAAATGTTGTATTATGTTACAAAAGATCAGAGTTTATTGTCAGTGGATATGTTGATTCTGATTATGCAGGAGATCTTGATAAAAGCAAATAAACCTCTGGTTATGTGTTTACTCTTGCTGGTGGAACTGTAAGTTGGGTATCAAAACTACAATCAGTTGTGGCTACATCAAAAATAGAAACAGAATATGTAGCAGCTACACAAGCCAGCAAAGAAGCAATATGGTTGAAAATGCTATTAGAGGAACTCGGGCACAAGCAAGAAAAGATTCCCTTATAATGTGACAGTCAAAGTGCCTTACATCTTGCAAAGAATCCAGCATTTCATCCTAAGACAAAGCACATACGAGTTCAGTATCACTTCGTTCTTGAGAAAGTGGAAGAAGGAACAGTGGATATGCGAAAAATTCACACAGAAGATAACCTGGCAGATTTTATGACAAAGGCGGTCAACAGTGACAAGTTTGTTTGGTGTCGATCCTTTTGTGGCATAATGGAAACATAAGCAACCTGGTAATGACAAGGTAGAAAGAATGGTGTGAAGATCTGATTGAATATCAATCAATCTTCAAGTGGGAGATTGTCAGGAGCTGCAGGAAAATTGAAGAAACAGCCGGAAGAATGGAAGAAGCAGCCACCAACCTTGTCAGGAGCAGCTGGAAAATTTGACAAATCCAACCACAAACCTTGACAAGGAAAATTAGGCACCCACCATGCATTAAATGGAGGGTGGTTGGGCGGCAGAATTTTTTCCTATAAATAGGCCTTCCTTGCTTCATTTCTAGCATCCCAAAATCTTCTTCTCCTTCCCAAATTAGAGATAAATATTAGTGTTTCTTCCTATTATAACAAGAGAGAGATATTTTGTATTCTCCTTGTAAAATAGAGAGGTTGTAATTCTTGATTTTTTTTTTATAGTGATATTCTTCTATTTTGTCCGTGGTTTTTACCCTAATTCATCCAGGAGTTTTCCACGTAAAATTTCGTGTGTCATTTATTCTCAAATTTATTAGTCGCAATTCTGCTCTATTCGGTCACTTATTTCGTAATAAGAGTTTGATATGATTTTTTTATTTTTATCTGACTGGTGACTGAAAACCACATCATGCTTATTCCTGACTCGTGATTATATATAAAAAAAACTGTTTATGATAATTAATCATTTCTCTAATAAAAAAAAAATGAGATACAATCGGACCTACCCTTGACTGTGTTGATGAAAGTGAGGGAAAAAAAAGCCCTAGGAAGGAGAGAGCTTTACACTCTACATGCGTGTGTATGGTTCTTTGAAAAAGTTTGATGTAGATGTGATGCCTATCTTGACGATGAAGTGGTTTGTAATGCTGTAAAGGAGAACATTTACTTGCCCTCTTTTCGCCTCTCGTCGGCCAAGGGTTTTAGACATCCAAAACTACTATTTTGAATTAAATCCACAATCCTCGTTTATTACTTACAACTTTCATGAACAGGAAAGAGATGAAGATTGAAGAAGATAGAAGAAAGTTACAGTGGTGTTATGGAGGATGGTGGTGCAAAGAAGAAAAAGAATAAAAGAATTTTTTTTTTTTGTTTTTTCACGTATAATTAAGATTTAAACTTAAATATTATTTTGTCGTTAAAGTTTGTTGTTTTTCAACTTTAATGGAGGGAACATATTATTTAGACAAAAACCCCTTGATTTAAATTCTAAACTTAAGGGTTTCCCATGTACTTTGTCAAAGATCCTTGTCAATGTCTAATGTAAAACTTATAATATTAAAACAATAATTTTTATGTCACATGATTTCATTATTTGATAAGAAGAGTGAATATTTTAGGAATCAAATAAAGAAATATTAATTAAAATAGCCAATTTTGAAGGAATTTATAGAAAAATAACTATTTTCACATATAATCATAAGTTTTTATCGTAGCAGGAATGTTTTTATATACCAAGTATTTTTCCTCACATTTGTCATCATCTAAAAATATCAATCTCCACCTCTCTAATTTGGATTCTGACCTAAATTTTAATGTCTAACCTTCGACTTCAAAGATTTAAGATGTATTTAAAGTTTTTTTTTTTTTAAATTAAAACTATCTAGAATGATAGTTTTTTTGTTTTTATAAACTAGATCTAGATGTGTTATTTTGTTTTAATTTACTATTTATGCTATACCGTTTTAATATTTAGTGTTGTTTAAATGGTGAAATATGTATTGTTTTAGATTGAAAAACAAGTTTAAGAAATTTTAAATGTATAAATAAAGAAAACTAATATGAAACCTGAAAAAGAAAAACCAAAAATGGGTCTAAAATACCCCAATACATGCAAAAAAAAAAAAAAAAAAGAAGGCAAACATGGGTTCATATAAAAGTTACATGAATCCCTTATTCAGGCGATTTGTATATATATATATTTTTTATACTAACCTATTTATTTCAAAATTTATTCAACATTTCATAAAATATGAAAAATTTAAAACATATACACAAAATAATAATAATGTAAAAATGCATCTTGAAATAAATAAGGCAGCTTAAGAAAACACACAAATTATGATAGGAGTGATCACGCATCTTAGAAGGAGTGATCACGCATCTGTCCTTGCATGACGAAAATGTATTGATTGATTCATGATTAGACTCCTCTCAATTAAAAAGTAGGGTTATGAATTAAGAAAATAGCAAGAGTGGATACGTAGTGCAGCATTTTTCTCATAATAAGCGGGGGTTTGCATATTTTTTATAAGAATATTAGGGGTTATTTATTTTTTTATGTGAACAAGGGTTCCCATATTGGTTCTCACACGAACTAAGAAATTTCACTCCAATAGTCCAATCTTTTTTTTTTATTGTTTTTCATTATTTATGCATTTATAAATAGATAGGATAAAATTTGACATGATTAATTAACCCGATCTGACGCTATAAAAATAAGGTTAGGGTTTTTATTTTTACACAAAAAATAGTTTGAGTTAAGTTAGGGTAGACTCAAAATTGGATTGAGGTTAGGTTAATATGAAAACAATTTGAATTGACTCAAAAGTTTTAAATAAAATAATGTATAATACGATAACAATAACAAAAATATCTAATATTTGTTATCTTTTTTATTCAACCTAAATAGTTTCAACCCACAAAATCTCTATTATTAAATTCAAATCAACAAAGAAATTGTCATTATTTCATTAAACACCAAATTTGCAATACCCATTAAATGTTTCGACAATCGACATTATCAAAATAGATTAGTTTTCTTATTTGCTTCTTTTATAAGATGATTTTTCTTTTTTTTTTTTATGTTATTTGGTCATCTCAACATGCATAAAGAGATATGACATGGTGGTGACACTACCTCAGTTAAGCTCCCACATAATTTGTAGAATACACAACCTGCAAAATTATAGGTTGTTATAGGATCATAAGTCGGTCTAACAGAATTTCTAAAAAAAAAATAAAAATTTAAAATTATATAATATATATAAATTGTTGGTCAACTCGCAAAAGCACGCAATCCCCCTGCAAATACACCTAGGTTAGCCTGCTAAGGGTTCGTGAAGGCTTGACTAGGGGACTTTGGGCCATGACTCGATATGGACCATGGGTACGACAAGTCATACTAGATTCAATCTGACACAACCCATTATTATATCTATGCAAAATCAATTGCTTTCATTCTCTGGTCACTAGACATCAAGTCTTTTCATGTGTTATTTTATAATAAATCGTCTTATTTCTTAGCATTTAACAAAGTGTTTATTTCATGACAAATCATGTCATTACATGTATTTTGACACAACAATATTATATATTTTAAGTTAATTTGTAACATCCCAGGGTTAGTTTGGTCTTTTCAGCTTCTAATCTGGGTTCAGTTTGAGATTTTTGAGAATTCTAGGGTTGTGAGTATGTTTTGGGGTGAAATAAAGCTTTTTCTTGAGTTTGGTGGCTTGTGCGTGGATCCGTTTGGGAGGATTTGCATGCCAGCACGGGAAAATGGCATTTTTGTAATTTTTTCGGGATGCACGACCGTGCATGAGAGGTGCACGCCCATGCATGCACATTTTTTCAGCTGTCTTGGGTTTAAGTCGAGTTTATCTGTTTCCAAACCCATTTTCACCCAAAGTTTTCTTTCAATTTCAGAGAACTTCAACCCTATGAGGGAAGAGCAGCTTCCAGGACCTTCCAATCCAGCTTGATCTTGTGTTCTTCTTGAGAGAGAAAGCATGTCAAGAGGTAGGTGCTTCCTTCCTCTTTCCCTTGCGTTTTCAGTATGTTTGATGCTTGTTTGAGGCATGAGATTTGTTTCCAGCATGCTTGTGATGCTTTCCTTGTGTGCTGATGATGATTTGAGGTGATTATGATGATGATTGATGCTTATATGCATGTGAAGAGTGAGAATATGTGTTTATATATGTTTTGAGATTGGGTTGGATGATATGATTGAGATTTGAAGTTGCTAGAAGTGTAAATATGCTTATATGAATTGTTTTGCATGTAAGATATGTTTAATTTGCACTTGGTATGTGATTTTGATCATAATCAAGTTGATTCCAAGCGGTCATGGTGGTGTAGAGCAGGACGCACGCCAATACACTTGAGGCGCACGCCCGTGCTTACTGCGTTATCTGTATGGTCACGGCCATGTTTACGTGCCCGTGCATGACCTAATTTGAGGGGTCACGACTGTGCATAGTTCATACACGCCCGTGCACTAAGAGAAAATGAGAAAAATTGCTTGAAATTCCAGAATCTTGCACAACCACACGCACGATTTGGGTCACAGTCTCGTGCAAGCTTATGCATGCCCGTGCACACGATCACGCACACCTGTACGTCAGGCAAAAATGAGAAAAATAAGAAAGAAATGAGAAATATGCACAGTAAACTCTATCCAATGGATAGTAAACAGTAAAATGAGCTCGAATAAAAATACATGATGCATCATACATTCAGTATAGCATGGCATGCCATACAGTGTTTTCAGAAATGGATCCAAGGATCCGAATTCATGTTTTTCGATGTAAAACATAGATTTCAGGGGTGAATACGAGGGGGCACTTGTGAGTTTCAACATCCGTGACACCAGGAGCTATATGCTCATTATTAGCCCTATGTATTGGCATGTGTCGGGTTGCTCAGCTAGCAGTTTAGGTTTCTATGCGCTTGCTGGTATCTGAAAGCTGTTATCTGAATCTCATTCTCATTATATACTGATGTCATTATTATTCATGTCATGATGTGTATGTCATGTCATGCTACTGAAATATATCATGTATGCATGCATCTGAATACCTCTATCTGAATGTACCCGAAGGTACCTGCTGTGCTGATCAGACTAGTAGACATAGAGATTCGACATCCTGACCATGTGGGCTGAACAGTCTAGCTACTGGCTAGAAAGCTGAATCTGAATACTACTACCTAATCTGACTGGTGTCAGATGGTAATATCTGAAAGCTACTGAATACTCTGACTGGTGTCAGAAATTGAATCTGAAATACTACTGAGCGTCCTGACTGGTGTCAGAAGGCTGAATCCCACAGATGCCCCCTCGTGTTCCACCTAATGCTCTCACCCGTACATCGGGCTCTGAATATTGAATACTGCTGAATTCGGATCCCCTGATCCTCTCTAAAGCTACATGTCATGCTATAATATGCATATGCAACTTATTAACTGAATTCATGCTCATCTGATGCTTATCTGAAGCATTTATATCATTAAACTGGATGTTCATGCTTTATTTCCCATTTGATAATCCTTTTTCTGAAAATCTGCTGATGCACAGGCGTGCAAGCAAGAGTGCACGGGCGTGAGCCAAGACGTACGGGGTCGTGCGCTGGTCGTGCGCCTGACCGTGCAAGCTACTGGAATTTTCTGGAAAACATTCACTGAAAGGCATGCACGGACGTGCGTTTGCGAACACACGGGCGTGCATGGGCATTTTCTGGCCGTGCACACGGGCGTACATCTGGAAAAACAAAGACTCACGGTCGTGCCACGCGGGCGCACGGTCGTGCGTCTGGTTCTTCAACAAAGCACCGCCTAGAAAATGCACAAAACTCATGCCATTTCACAATCAATTGCAATAACACTTCAAATATGCATTCCCAGCACTTCATACAACACCATTCAAGCATCATATCTCACATGCATCAATCATCCAACATTCCACCATGAAAGCATTCTTGATTTCTCTCACTAACATGATCAAGCTTGCATGCAAGATTTAAGGGCAACATTCTCATCAATTTTCATCACAAATATCATCACACAATCATTCATCAACTCATCAACATGTTAAGCAACCAAATTCATCAAGGCAAGCTGGGAAAACCGCGAGAAGAAGTGAAAGAACACTTACCTCTTGTCATGCTTCTGAAAACTAACTTCAATCAACTAATCTCTTTGCTCTCTCACCGGATTGGGAGCTATTTGCTGTTGAATTTTCTCTCTAGGGACGGGAGGAACTGAAATGGAAGAGAGAGTTTGGCTGAAATGCAAATAGGTGAGAAAAAGAACAACATGACTCTCGGCTCACTTATATACTATGCCACGCACGGTCGTGCACCAATGATGCACGGGTGTGCACAAGGGAAAATGAACTTAATTCATTTCCCACGTATTCGTACAATCAGATCCTTCAGAAAGGATTTGTACGAAGGCCACACAGCTCTGAAAACTTACCAACTCACCCCTGAACTCTGCTAGACTCTCAATCTCTCACTGAATCTCATTTCTAACCCCGAAACTCTAACTGAAAAGGCTTTCAGAATCTAAGATGCTACAGTGCACACTCGTGCGTCTAGTGAAAATGAGAACCTTCCTTCCATTTTAGTAGAATTTCAGTGATAAAATAGTTAATTGAATATTCTAAGTTGAATAACATATGAAACAACAAATGATGAATAAGAATAAGTATAAAGAAGGAAGAGACACAAAGAATTCAGTTGTACCTACAAGAAACTTAATAAAATTCAGAAACAACTTAAATACTAGCTCATGATCAGAAAACAAATGGAAACAAGAAAACAACAGCAAATATAGTTTATACAAACAGTAACAGAAATAGTAAAACAGTGATGAACACAGTAAATGTATATGTATGTATACATACACGGGAACAGACATTGAAACTGTATAGAAGGGAACAGAAGCAGAATTAACAATAGTTATGAAAGATCGAATACAGTAAAATGATAGACACAGTGACAGAATATAACAGAACTCAGAACAGTTTACACAGAACTTATTAATGAACTTAATAAGTTAAAGAAGCAGTATAACATCGAGTAAACGTAGAACATAACTATAAAAGATGTACATGTGCACAGAAAGTAATCAGAGGAAAAGAAATGATAATTATCATACATGATATGCATTACATGACATGACATGTCATACAGTGTTTTCAGAAAAAATGATCCAAGGATCCAATTACATGTTTTCAGTAGAAAAACACGATGATCCGAACATCGATTTTAGGGGTGAATACAAGGGGGCACCTGTGAGTTGCACGCCCGCTAGAGAGGGAGCCAACATCAATATACGTTGGAATGCAGTTGATTATCAGTTATCAGCTTAGTTTTAGTTTCAGTTTCAGATTTCAGCTGACTGACCGAGTGTCAGGAGGTTGGAAACTCACATAGCCAAGGTGTCGAATCTCTGTATTCATCAGTCTACGCAGCACAGTTTTCAGATATAATTTTCAGATACAATTTTCAGTATTTCAACAGCTGTTCTATCAGCTTTTCAGTTATTTTAGGATCTTCGGATCCACCAGTACACTTTTACCTTTTATCTTGACAACAAAAGAAAATAACTTGAATATAAGTTGAACATAAGAAGGATATGCTCCTTCTTATGTTGAAGTTTGGATTGAACCTTAAAAAGAGAAAGAATAGAAAGTAGCTTGAATCCAATACACAAGACATTATTGTAATTCATTCGGCATTCTCTTTAATTATTTCTTGATTATAGCCACACATCGAAGCTAATTTATAAGTTGTTGCAGTCACAATTTCATCGATTAAAAACACAGCGAGCAAAAGGACAAATTTCACCAACCGAAGAATAGATATTTGCATGCATGCTTATGGTATGGGCAAAAGTAATACCGAGTATTTGGAATTCGCCAACTAAAGCAAAACTTATGAAACAGGCAAATGAAAGGGTGAAGGAAGCAAACAAGAAAAAGTTGACGAAATAAAAAAAGCAAATGAATCTAAATTAGCAGAGATGAATAGATGAATGGAGAAGAAGTTTATGATGATGCTTACAACTCAAAATCAACACTCTTCTGCACATTACCGAGTTCCTTTGGATGAACTTGTAAATCATTTTTCTTTTATTTTATTCATAAAATGATATGCAATGATTACTTAATATATTTCTATATTATAATCCATTCATGTTCTTTGATCATTTTTTAAATTTGTTATTATTGCATGTTGGTGGAAACTCTGAATTGGTCAAGACATGTTGCTAAGTTGTTGAAAAATTTTAATTTCTACAAAATTTCTTGATACAATTTTAAATTTGTGGGATGTTGGATTTTATTTTTAGAGTGTTGACAATGATTTGGTTCCTAATGTGCTTATTTTAATTAACGACAATATTTTATTAATTAAACAAAAAATTATTGTTGCGAATTTATCTCATCAAAAGTTACAAATTAATATGAATTTTTAATAATTTATTCATTATTATCATGATTGGATGTGTAGAATCTAAAATTTAAACCCTTTTCATAATTTCCATCTTTTAAATTTTGAAAATTTAAATTG
Source organism: Anacardium occidentale (assembly GCA_026122585.1). Lineage (NCBI taxonomy): Eukaryota > Viridiplantae > Streptophyta > Magnoliopsida > Sapindales > Anacardiaceae > Anacardium > Anacardium occidentale. The sequence continues at coordinate 554,229 of JAJEJH010000059.1, forward strand.
TTAAAATTTATAATATTCATAACAAAAGTTCCCTGAGTTCTAGTCATAAATTTTCATGTTCATAGTTAATTATTGTTATATTTGTTACAACAAATTTCATTCAAAGCAATAAATTGCAAAGTCTTGCCATCAGTTATTGTGCTCCATAATCAATAATTCTAATATTTAGACATGAATGAAAAGTACTCATAACAAGTGATTTTAGTATTTTCTTATGAATTCACAATGTCCATAATACCTCAAATTCATATATTGATATCGTTTCAATAATGCCCATAACAAATAATTTAATATTTAGTTATATATGTGGCAAATAATTTTGTATTTTGTTTTGGTTTTAGTAATCACGTAGCTACAATGTTACTATATTTGTCACATTTAATATTTTTGTGGCAAGAATTATAAGTTTTAGTTATAAAATAATATGTTTGTAAATAAAATGAATATATACTAATTTTCATGGCTAAAAGGTAAATCTCATGTTAAAAACTTATTATCATTACGACAAAAATATTTAACTTTTAAATTACATAATGACGTCTTCTATGGCGAAAAATATAATAAACTCTTAGTTATACGAAAATAATTATACTGTTATATAATGTTATCATTACGACAAAAATATACATCTTTCAAGTTTTACTTGTAATTTGGTTTTAGCAAATTGTTATTTCACTTAAGTAAAGACAGAAAACATTTTTTGTTTTTCGTCAAATTGATAAAAAAATTTAACAGTATTTATTAACAAATTTGATAGATGAGTGGGAAAATATACTTTTCAAATATAAAAGGTGAAAATGTTATTTCAGCAAACTTTTAGGTGGGAAGTACGTTCAGCCTTCACAAATATATGCACATATAATATGAAGTTTAATTATATACAAAAGAAGTTTCTTTATATGTTGGCATCTTTCTTGTTCCATTATTCTTTTTCTCCATAGAAAGTGAACTTCATGAATTGCTAGCTCTTGCTTTTCAAGCTGCAAATTAATAAACACTGAATTCTTACTGTCGAGAATATATAATATACTCATAATTAGTTCACACATATTCTTCAACATTCATTGCCTGAATAATGTTAAAAAATTATTTATTTTCTCATTCATTCATGTATGTAACCAGTATATCATGAATATTTTTTTAATTTTGTAGAACAGTTTGCAATTATTGATTGAAAACTGAACCAAGAAAATGAAAACAATCTCTAAACCTCCAAGAAAAATAATTACTTTGTTAACTTAACTTTCAACCACTGGAAACAGTTAATTATAAGCTGAGATATATGAACACTCACATAGAAATTAGTTAATTAATACACAGGTTTTTCATTCTCTTACCACCCTGCTGTTAGACCTCAAAACACATCCACCTTGCCCACAAATAAACCCAAAATATTGTTGCCTCTCAACAATAGAGTAACACAACATAGTATAGAACTGTATTACAACTAAAATGGAAGCAAATTTGGAAGAAAGGGAAGGGGATTGGGAGGTATAGAAGTAGTAGTAAGGATATGGGTAGCCAAGGGGTCCATTTGTTGGTGCTGCTGGAGGTGTTTTACCATACTTAAAAGGAGGTGGGGGATTTCCCCATTAGGCCCATGAATTGCCTGGCGGAGGCGGTGACGTTGAACGCGCGACGATGGCAGTGGAGGGTAATAGTAAGGCTGTGGTGGTGAACGGTGAACAGGTGGTGGTGGTGATGGAGGTGAACAAATAGTAGCACAAGTTGCACAATCACTAGTACATAATAAACCACTTTCAGGAACTCCTATTTGGTCATCAGAAAATGCTACTCTGCTCAGCATCATAATCCCCATTATTCCAACCTTGAAGAGTTCAACACCATTGACAAGATGATCCATTTGGGTTGGTTGAAAGTTTGATATGATTTTTTATTTTTATCTGATTGGTGACTGAAAACCACATCATGCTTATTACTGACTCGCGATTATATATAAAAAAAAACTTTTTATGATAATTAATCATTTCTCTAATAAAAAAAAAAATGAGATACAATCGGACCTACCCTTGACTGTGTTGATGAGAGTGAGGGAAAAAAAAAGCCCTAGGAAGGAGAGAGCTTTACACTCTACATGCGTCTGTATGGTTCTTTGAAAAAGTTTGATGTAGATGCTATGCTTATCTTGACGATGAAGTGGTTTGTAATGCTGTAAAGGAGAACATTTACTTGCCCTCTTTTCGCCTCTCGTCGGCCAAGGGTTTTAGACATCCAAAACTACTATTTTGAATTAAATCCACAATCCTCGTTTATTACTTACAACTTTCATGAACAGGAAGGAGATGAAGATTGAAGAAGATAGAAGAAAGTTACAGTGGCGTTATGGAGGATGGTGGTGCAAAGAAGAAAAGGAATAAAATAATTTTTTTTTTTGTTTTTTCAAGTATAATTAAGATTTAAACTTAAATATTATTTTGTCGTTAAAGTTTGTTGTTTTTCAACTTTAATGGTGGGAACATATTATTTAGACAAAAACCCCTTGATTTAAATACTAAACTTGCTCACAAAACAAGGATTTCCAATATACTTTGTCAAAGATCCTTGTCAATGTCTAATGTAAAACTTATAATATTAAAACAATAATTTTTATGTCACATGATTTCAGTATTTGATAAGAAGAGTGAATGTTTTAGGAATCAAATAAAGAAATATTAATTAAAATAACCAATTTTGAAGGAATTTATAGAAAAATAACTATTTTCACATATAATCATAAGTTTTTATCGTAGCAGAAATGTTTTTATATACCAAGTATTTTTTTCTCACATTTGTCATCATCTAAAAATATCAATCTCCACCTCTCTAATTTGGATTCTGACATAAATTTTAATGTCTATCCTTCGACTTCAAAGATTTAAGATGTATTTAAAGTTTTTTTTTTTTTAATTAAAACTATCTAGAATGATAGCTTTTTTGTTTTTATAAACTAGATCTAGATGTGTTATTTTGTTTTAATTTACTATTAATGCTACACCGTTTTAATATTTAGTGTTGTTTAAATGGTGAAATATGTATTGTTTTAGATTGAAAAACAAGTTTAAGAAATTTTAAATGTATAAATAAAGAAAACTAATATGAAACCTGAAAAAAAAAAAAACCAAAAATGGGTCTAAAATACCCCAATACACGCAAAAAAAAAAAAAAGGGGGGCAAACATGGGTTCATATAAAAGTTACGTGAATCCCTTATTCAGGCGATTTGTATATATATATATTTTTTATACTAACCTATTTATTTCAAAATTTATTCAACATTTTATAAAATATGAAAAATTTAAAACATATACACAAAATAATAATAATAATGTAAAAATGTAAAAATGCATCTTGAAATAAATAAGGCAGCTTAAGAAAACACACAAATTATGATAAGAGTAAACTATGTAACCATCTTAGAAGGGCTGTAAATTAAGAAAATAGCAAGAGTGGATACGTAGTGCAGCATTTTTCTTATGATAAGCGGGGGTTTGCATATTTTTTATAAGAATATTAGGGGTTATTTATTTTTTTATGTAAACAAGGGTTCCCATATTGGCTCTCACACGAACTAAGAAATTTCACTCCAACAGTCCAATTTTTTATTTTATTTTTATTGTTTTTCATTATTTATGCATTTATAAATAGATAGAATAAAATTTGACATGATTAATTAACCCGATCTGACGCTATAAAAATAAGGTTAGGGTTTTGATTTTTACACAAAAAATAGTTTGAGTTAAGTTAGGGTAGACTCAAAATTGGATTGAGGTTAGGTTAATACGAAAACAATTTGAATTGACTCAAAAGTTTTAAATAAAATAATGTATAATACGATAACAATAACAAAAATATCTAATATTTGTTATCTTTTTTATTCATCCAAAATAGTTTCAACCTACAAAATCTCTATTCTTAAATTCAAATCAACAAAGAAATTGTCATTATTTCATTAAACACCAAATTTGCTATACCCATTAATTGATTGTTTCGACAATCGACATTATCAAAATAGATTGGTTTTCTTATTTGCTTCTTTTATAAGATGATTTTTTTTTTTTTTATGTTATTTGGTCATCTCAACATGCATAAAGAGATATGACATGGTGGTCACACGACCTGAGTTAAGCTCCCACATAATTTGTAGAATACACAACCTGCAAAATTATAGGTTGTTATAGAATCATGAGTCGGTCTAACAGAATTTCTAAAAAAAAATAATAATTTAAAATTATATAATATATATAAATTGTTGGTCAACTCGCAAAAGCATGCAATCCCCCTGCAAATACACCTAGGTTAGCCTGCTAAGGGTTCATGAAGGCTTGATTAGGGGACTTTGGGCCATTACACGATATAGACCATGGGTACGACAAGTCATACTAGATTCGATTTGACACACCCATTATTATATCTATGCAAAATCAATTGCTTTCATTCTATGATCACTAGGCATCAAGTCTTTTCATGTGTTATTTTATAATAAATCATGTTATTTCTTAGCATTTAACAAAGTGTTTGTTTCGTGACAAATCATGTCATTACATGTATTTTGACACAACAATATTATATATTTTAAGTTAATTTGGATGAGATCAGGACAACCTAAAAGTATATTGATTCAATTTAATATTGAGAAATCTTGATATGATTTTATTTCAAGGTAAATTAATGTTAAGAATCTTCGATTCAAAATCAAAGTTGATAGGATATAAACATAACTCGATGATACAAACTGTCAGATCTATTTTAAAATATCTAATATCATGTACCAATATAAAATAACACATAAGACATTATTTAAACACCTCTAAATATTAAAACAACGTGTATATTAGTAGGAAATCAACACAATAACATTACAGAATTATTTAAGATATTGTGATGGTTCAGTATAAAGTTTATTACGGTGATAAAAATAAGGGCAAAATCATATCTAAAGCTAAATGACTATGTCTTACCCAACGTTTGATGAAATGACAAATTTTCATTCGTTAAATTTGAAAAAATCAAATTTCTATTGTCTTTCAAATTCAATACTTAATTTTAATATTCAAGAGGTATTTATATTAATTTATTTAAATATTATAATGAAGGTGTATTTAGGGTGTTAATGTCACTTTTTAAAAATTTAAAAAGGATAAATGAATATTTTTTCTATGTTACTTTAAAAATTATTATATTCACCTTATTTATTTTTAAAATATATTGTAATTTAAATAACTTGTAACGAAATATTTAAAACCCTAATTAATTATTTAGGAGTGTAACTGTCACTTTTAAAATTATTGAAAGATACATTGAAATTTAAAATATTCAAACATACTTCAAAAAATTTTTCAAGTTTTTAAATAACCCCTTAAAATTTTTAGTAACACCCCACAAATTTTTAAAAATTACTTAGTACCTTCAAAAATGCAATTATATATCATTAACATCTCTATTTATTCATATGAGTAAATTTTAATATAAATTAGAGTAAATTAATATTTCATAAAATTTTATGAGTAAAGTGTTATCTAGTTTGAGGGCATTTTTGTCTTTTCATCAATTTTATAAAAAAAATTTACAAAATTTATTAACGAATTTAATATATTGGTGAAAATTTTGTTTTCCCAAACTTAATGGATGAAAGCATGTTATTTCATCAAACCTTGGGTGGGAAATAGTTGTTTGGCCTATATTTAGTTAAATTAATATAAGATTAGAGCTGTTGATTATTTTCTTATAAACCATTATTTTAATTAATTTTTTAAAATAAACATAATTAGGTGAGACACTGTGAATTTATTTTATTATCTCCTTCGAGTTTGGAGCAAAATGTACCTGTGAATCCAAAGTCATTCTTCTTTTTTTTTTGGTTATATCGTTCTCTAAGCATAATCCATCTTCATGGGCATCAATACGATCAACAAGCTTCAAACTTTATGCCTTTTCTCTTTCGTTTATACTTTTCTCTAAGGATGGGGCTTCTGAGGAGTTCTTGCTTCCTTTAGAATATCCCATGAAACAGATGCCCCACTAAGATTGGAATATCTTCTTTCTGAAATAGTCATTCATAAAACATGGATTGAAATTTTTACAAGCGCTGATAAGAAAACGACACTGAAAATATACATTGATTTCTTCTTCTATACATTAAATTCTCCTTCAAACAAAAGAAAAATAATAATAATAATAAAATTAAGCACCCACAAAGATCATCTGCATTTTAAGATGGTGTTGGAGTGGCTGTCATCTTACAGGAACAGGTTTCTTATTGAAATTATAAGTAGCTAGGATGTTGTATTAGAATTTCTGTAAAAAAAGTGTTGTCTGAGTCTAACGCTCGATTGGCTAGTTGTATTGCATGAGGTCGGATGTGAACTTCGGTCAGAGTTGCCACCATGACCACTGTTGTGTCCATGGCGGTTGTTGAATACACTAAGTTACCCTGACCTCGTTACAAGCTCTCTTAAACGGTTAAGTTCCGGTACTATAACCGTCCCAAGATCAGGCCTGTCCTTCTTCCTCAGTTCTGCACAACTTATAGCTAATTTCGCGAAGCTTAGTGTATCTTCAACAGGCCAATCAGGCACAGAAGGATCAAGTATCTCTTCAAAAGTTCCTTTCTCAATGGCTTTTCCAACATGGTGAGCTATACCCATTGGAGGCCTGGCCGTGATAATTTGAAGCAACATTATCCCCAGTGAATATATATCTGATCTAGTAGTCAACATTCCGGTCTGCTGATACTCGGGGTCTATGTAACAGAATGTTCCTGCAGCTGAAGTCATGTGATATTGTGTGACACTATCAGCAACAGAAGGTGGAACTAACCTTGCAAGCCCAACATCACTGATTTTGCTGACAAAATTTCTGTCTAAGAGGATGTTAGCTGGCTTCAGGTCCCTATGCACAAGCGGCTCTGGCTTTGCTTGGTGAAGAAATAGAAGGGCAGTGGCAATCTCCGCTGCAATTTTGAACCTTTTTCTCCATGAAAGTGGATGGCTGTTTCCTCTTCGCAATAATCGATCTTCTAAGCTCCCATTGTGCATGTATTCATAAACCAAACACCCATACTCAGGACAGGCCCCAAGGAGGAGCACCATGTTCGGATGTCTAATGCAACTTAGGACCTCAACCTGACAAGATTGATAAAAATTGAAAAATGTATCTTCACACTGAAGTTGAATGGCTTCAAGAAAATGAAAAATATAGCTTACTTCTTGTTGAAATTGCTTCTTCCCTTGAGCAGCATCAGGTCTTAAGACTTTGATAGCGACGGGAGTGTGATCCAGTTTGCCTTTATACACAGGTCCATATCCGCCTTCACCAATTTTCATGGAGTCTGCGAAATTACAAGTAGCTTCTTCGATCTCCTCGATGTTGTATCTTCGGTACCTGGTGTCATTATGCGCCAATGCATGCAGAGCGCGGTTCTTCTCTTCGGCCTCTCTCTTAGCTTTCATTTCTGCATATCGTCTTCTCTGTGCTTCCATCTCTGCTAGCTTCTGTGCCTTCTCGGCCGCTTCAATTGCAGCTTGACACTTGGCTTTCTCCATCTCTGCAACTGCAAGGGCTGCCTCTTCGGCTAGCCTAGCCTCCTCGAATTTCTGAGCCTCCTCTAGTTTCCATTGATGAAGCTCGTTAGCCTGAAAACATCGAATATTGGGAATAAATACCTAGTGTTGAACATTGTAAGATAAAGAAAAATTGGAAGATTTCGTTGAAATTGTTTATATGGAAATTTCCTGGAAAGCTAATCATAGATTCTTCTCTCCCTCCTAGAAACAGTATGTTCTTATGCTCGAACTTTCTATTTTCGGAGTTAATCTGAGTGTCGGTATGCAATTACCTTCTGTTTAGCATTGAGTGCTTCTTTGCAAGCTGAGTTATACATTTCCATGGTCTGTTTGAGTTCCAGCTGTAATCTTCTCATCTCCGCCTCGAGGTCACGCTGCAAGTAAAAGGATCATTTAAGTCCCCTGAATAATCCCATTCTACAGGAATTGAAAGGAACTTACTGAAGATGCTGGATGTCCAGGGCTATGATTGACACTTGAAAAATCAAGATTATGAGCTGACATATCCATGGATCCCGCACACCCTGAAAAATCTGAAATTTCGGATGAAGAATCACGGCTCATTGAACTCCTTGATCCACGAGGAGGATAATCAATACTTTCGATTGACATATTGGTTGGAGAACCTCTATATCTATCCCGAAATGCTCCTCTCATTTGTTCGCTGTTTCTATCCCATGATAATCTCTCTGATGACCCTGAACCCCTATACATTCCCTTCATTGCTTGTGCCCTGCTTCAAGAAAATATCAAAGCAAACTCATTGATTCAACTAATTTAAAATATAACCCACCAATACTGGCTAACTACCTGCTGGAATCATCAGCATCACCGCGATCACGGTCGGATGGAATGGGAGGTAGAATTCCAGGCGATGGTTGCCTTGGAGGGGCTGGAGTATTAGCAGCAGGCCGCTGAGCCGTCCGCACTGAGATTATCTTCCCTTTGGAAATTACATAAACGGAACAGAAATCCGGAGCGGATTTCAGTAAACTAGCTGATACATCGTAACTTTTGAACTTCCTGTAAGGTCCATAACAAGTTAGAAACAAGAGGAAAATATTGAGTTTTATGAGGAGAGTGTGTTAATTAAGAGAGAACCTCGCGAGAGCATTCCTTGTCGATGCCCCCACGACAATGTTGTTGAGGACATTCTTGGAGACATAATCCAGGATTGCTTTAGGAATATCACTATCTTCAAGAACAACCTCTTTGAATAGAACCTGAATTATCAATCAATCAGCATTAGCTTCTTCCCAACCAACATCAAATACTTTACTTTCCAATAACAAAGTCATAAATTAGGTACCCCTTTTCTGGCACAATAACCACGGAATGGAGTGAAAAGCTGATGCATTTCAGCATCAGAATCAGCATCAGTAGTGCCACTGGGATTCTCTGCAAAAAGTCTCGAACATAAACAGTAAGAATGAGAAAAAAACTCACTGTAATGGATAATTAATAAACAAGGAGAAAATCAACGAGAAAGGGTACCTACGATGTTGATGATTATGATGTTGATGACTATGATGTTGATGATTATGATGTTGATGACTATGATGTTGATGACTATGATGTTGATGATTATGATTTTGATGACCGTGCTTGTGCTTGACATGGAGCAAGATGATAAGCGGGTTGCTTATAATAAGATGATCGATGGCCCATCGAACGGCATGGGGGCTGTTCTTGTCTTTGTCAATGGCGACGGCTGTGGAGTTGGGTGGTATGCTCTCATCGTACGTCACAGGTTGAGGATTAACCATAGCTTAATGTGATCAAAACTTGAAATTGTTGCGTTGGTAGCATAAAGATTTCAAGTTTCAATGGAAGTAACGGAGAAATTGAAAAGAGAGTTAATTATTAAGAAAGCTTGAAAATCGGAGGCAGCTGCAGGTTGGCCATGCATAATTAGCTAAGCTTGTTTTAGGCATTTGACCTGGTCGTTCATTTCCATCCACTTTTGACATGTTAACTAATTATTCATGGATTATCATACAAATCTTAAATAAAATATTGTCTACTCAAACTGTATCAAACCGTTTCTTAGTTTCGCTTATTATGCTTGTGAAATTTTTATTAAAATTCTAGAAATAAATAAAATTATTTTTTGAACATTTAAATAAATCTTTCTTTAATTTATTTAAATTTAAATATTATAATTTAAAAAAATAAAAATCTTTTTTATTCTTCAGTTTTTCCGCATCTTCTTTCTTCTTGGCAGCCCAACATCCTCCATAACGCCTGAAACTCCTCGTTTTTATTCTCCTTGAATCTTTTATCTCATCACACATCTCAGTATTCCCCAGACCTCTCTTCTTTTTCGTCTCCAAGTTTCAATGACAAAATTGATGACTGAATGAAACCCCATCGACCAGCATTACTTAAACTAGAATCATACCATTTGGAAGTGATTCAGTTGGAATCACATCAGAATAATATGATAATATGATTCTAATGATCCACAATAGCTTTTGTTTTTCTCTCATAAACCCACTGTACCAACTGATATCTTCTAGTTTTTCTCGGCTATGTACCAACTGATATTTGACTTACCCATAAAATGTTGGTACCTTCACTACAGCAGGGCCGGCTTTTACCGGCGTTTTTCAGGCCCTATACCGGCGTTTTTAAACACCGGTACCAATCTTACCGGCGTTTGTACAAACGCCGGTATATGTCCCGTCGGTAAAGGTTTTACCGGCGTTTTTTCTCAACGCCGGTAAAACCTAAATAAAAACGCCGCTAAAAGTGCAATACCTTTACCGGCGTTTTGTTCAGGTTTTCCCGGCGTTTCTAAAACGCCGGTAAAAATCTCCAAACCCGCCAATTCTTTTGCCGCGCTTTTTTGGCGCGCGAAATTCTGTCGGACAACAACTCTATAGCGGCGTTTTTGTTGGTTTTAGCGGCGTTTTAATTTTTTTCGCGGTAGATTTTGCGGCGTTTTATGATTTTTTTAGCGGCGTTTTTTTCCTTATAACGGCGTTTTAGTCCGTGGTTATAGCGGCTTTTTTCATATATTTATAACGGCGGTTTTTAGTTTTAGCGGCATTTGTTTTTTGGTGGAATTTTTATGCGGCCATTTTGAATTTTTTGTTTGCGGCGTTTTATATATGTTTTTACCGGCGTTTTTTAGTTTTAACGACGTTTTTTAAACACTTTTTTGGCATAATTTTGTTTGTTTAATAAGCTTTTTTCTCTACTTATTGATTAAATTTTCTGTTTATAATGAATATCATGCAAAACACTATAAATAAATTGATAACAATATACGCAAAAAATACATACAAAAAATACGCAAAAAATACATACAATAAATTGAATAAAAAATATTATTGGAATTATTGAAATACATGAATACAATTGTTAATACTAATGTTGTTTACATACACAATTTGAAAATTGTTATGAAGCTTTTAGCAACCCAAAACTCTTTACATTATGCCCTGCAAAAAAAAATAAAAGATTTTAGAAGAACGAAATACAATAATAACAGACAATGTCCATTAATGATCACATAACGTAAAATGAAACACAAAACTATACGAAATAATCGGTCAATAGTCTTGTTGCATGCATAACGGTGATGAATTATAGGTGATGAATCATAACACAGCTTTATTTTACTAATTCAAATTGCTTATTCTAGACATGAAGTTGTCTTTCATCTTTATTCTCATGGTTACTATCCAGTAAAGTACTCTCAAATAATCACAGCCACTTCCTAATTTCTACTGTAGTCATAATGTTTTCACTTGATTAATGTTTAGATATCTTCCTCGCTTTTATATATTCTGTTTGGTTCAGGTTGAGCCTTTTAGCCTTATTGCCATCGCCATACCAAAGCTTGCCTCACCAACAATTAAAAGAATTATATATCATTAAACCATATAGATTTCAAACAACAATTAACACCAACAACAAATAAAACAAACATCAAATAATTTCAACACTTCATATCCACATACAAACCAGCCCTCCAATCGGCTGGATTTCACCAATACGCATTTCTCGAACAGTATAAAACAATTTATCAAATCGCAAATACAAACTTACTGGTCATCATCTGGAGAGTGCTGGTTACTTGATGAATGAGGAAACTACGACACAGAAATGAACAATCCATGGTTAATAATTTTCATATAATTACTTGATTTAAAAAAATGTGTTATCTAAACATATCCTGTAAACATTACCTCTCCACTAGGTGGCTCGTCATTTTGCCCTGATCGCAAGCCCAATGATGCACAAATCATGGACAACTGAGATTCAAATGTGTTCATCTTACTACCAAGTGCTTCTTGCAGTGTTCTCACTTGGTCTTCCAAGACTTTTATTCTGTCGTCCGCCTCATTATGCACACTTGGAGGGCTGTCTGAGTGGTGAGATGCTGATGTCGATGTCGATGTCGATGCCGATGCCGATGGCCTGTACATACTAGGCGTTGGACCTAATCCTAATCCACGCACTCGACCATGTCTTTCTGGTCCCATCACTTGAGCAAATGCATTATCTTCCATCTCTGGAAGACTTGCATTTGACTCTTGGATAGAACTTTGTATCTCATTTATCTTCTCTTGGAGGAGTTCCTAAACCCATTATAAAAAACAATGTCTTATTACATGAAATTTATCACAACCACAAACAAAGTAATAGAAACTAGACTTACGATTGCATGTACAGAGTCTTGATCAATAGGTCTCCCATCTTTACGAGTCCGATGGGTGGCTATAAACACTTTGGCTCGTGACGGCTGTTCACCACTTGATGTCTGTTCATCGGATGTAAAAAGATACAATTACAACAAGACCTAATCATATGGTTAACAATATGGGCAAAAAAACTAACCATTTCATTCATTAATCGCGCTATACTCTTTGTTCCTCCAGTATGTGGCATTGTTTGAGTAGAACGAGTCCTTCTATTTGTTCCGCTACGTCTCTGAAACTAAAAAAATGTGAAATAAAAATATACAATTCATAATTACGTAACTAGACAAGAAAAAGCAAAAATTATATTACCCGGCCCTGTTCAGAATGCCACTGTGTTACGAGAGCCATCCACTGGTCTCGTGGAATTCGATCCGGTTTATTGTTGACAAGGTCATCAATGTTGGGATAACGTTCGTAGTACTCTGCTTTCAGGTCATACTTATAATCTTTCCATTTCTTACCCAGAGACTGTAACACTCATTTGTCTCCTTCTGGAGGGTATGAAAACCTTGCCTGAAAAAAAGTTTACAGTATTAATTCGTGAAATTAGGCCCGCAAGAAATAATACGATAGTGTGTGTAAACAATAATGCAATCTTACCTTAACCAATCCAAGCATTATTTCTTTCTCTGATGCCGGAATTCGCCTCCAATCTTGTATATTTAATGGGAGCAATTGACAATTCCTTGCTAAAGTCCCCAAAAAACTCGCCAAAGTACGAGCTTCGGGTCCTACTCCTTGGTGCATATCGTTAAACTGCACCGTAACCTTCTTACCCGGAGGCATATTCCAAACATCCGACATCAACGTTGGTCCCCTTCGTCTTGATTCTGAGTCCTGACCTGTAATACATATGAGGAAAAATAACATATCAGTCAATGGCGCTTGATAACAAAATGTCATAACTGTTAACTGTATGTTGTCTTTTACCAACTGTGGTTGAGGTGCTGTCTTGCTGTTGACCTTGTGGGTCAATGCTTTGTGAGGATTGCCCCTCGAGGACTGTTCGTATATCTCTTTTCCTTGGCATTTTTTAGCTGTAATCTGCAAAAAAAAAATTAAACATGCTTGTAGGCTTCCTATTCAATAAGCAATTAACAAACATGTTTTTTATATACGATTGGTTATAGTGGGGAACATAAGAATATTTTTCTTGCATTTATTTAATCTGATATTTTATGATTATGTGCTTCTTTTAAGTTTATGATATGGCCTGGATTCTGAATTTTTTGTTTTAATATTTGTGCTCGCAACAATGGGAGTGCATATCCTATTTTAGGTCAATCATCAGTAACCAATTTAATACTCAATTAAAGTGCAGATAACATTATTTAAAAATTTATTCATTTAAATTAAACTAATATTGACTATGTTGTGCATATCCTATTTTAGGTCAATCATATTAATTATGTCTTAAAATTAGTAATCAAATAAGGGTAAAGAAATTGACCTAAATCATTAGTTATTTAAAAGAAAAATTCATTAGATGCATTTGGATTCAAGATTTAAGTGTTAAATTTTCATATATAGTTTTGTAGTCTTCAATTTTAGTCATGAATTTTTTTGTGTTTCTTTCCCGTAGACATAAACTTTTATTTTTGTCCTAACAAATCAAAACATATTAAAGGTATTTTCTTTTTAACATTCATGTTTATTTGTTTGTTTTATTCGTTCCACCAATTTTGAGAAATATTTCTCGCTTATTTTATTAAGGCCAAGTCTGCAACCAGTATAATTCATTCAACAATTCTAAATAGTACCGAAATTGTCAAAAGAAATTAAATTATGACAAAAAAATGGCAGGAATGCTATTTTCTAAAAGAAAAAAAATATTACTTTCCAAGTCTCTTTATCAGATTTATACTTAAATGTGGAGAGTGGTTGAGGAGGCCACATCTTTTGAAGTCAAATAACGAATTAATGCACCTACCTGATTCATTTGCTATTATCCTTCCAATTAATTTTCTGTTACCGCAAGCTCAGGCTCAAAGCTCACTCAAGAGTCTAGAACACTTATTCAAATCCGGCTTCTCTTGTCAACTTTATCTTATCAGATTTCAAGCGTAATTTTTTGACATTTCTTCTATCTCAGTGATTATATAATATGGATTAGACTAAACTGGGTGGCTTTTGGTTTCTCCAAAACATGTGGGGATTTCAGAGTAGGCAGATATGAGATATTAAACTCACTCAATTGTTTTTCTGTAATTTTTCTTCTTTTTTTTTATAATTTTCTGTTATTTTTCTCTTTTTTTTTTTAAAAAAAAATTTCTCTTATTTTTGTTGTTCTTGGTTTGAAAAAACCCTAAAATCAAAATCTGACTCGTTTTGTTTTCATATGAATTTCTTTTTCTTCTTTATTTATATGTTCAGGGTAAATTTTTTTGTGTGGTTGGTGCTTTCTATTTATAGAAAGCATTATCTTAACTCATTTCTACCTTTTAGTTTCCTTCTTGGAACATAGAAATTGACGGAAGAGAGTGAGCACACAGAGGCACTTGTATAAACTATACATTTGCTTTTTCGTGCTCACTCTCTTTCTGTCAAATTCCAGTGCCGGAATCTGATCTATTTTCGTTCAGTTCTTGGCCTGTTTTTGTTCCAAATCCACCAGTATTGCAGTGCTCTAAAGATATCAATTGAAACCGATTCTATGTAACATATCAATTGAAACCGAAATCACAACAAAAACAAAAGCACATCCAAACTTAATAATTCTAAATACACTTCCAATCCAAAAGCACATCCAAACCAACCCTCCAAATCGGTTGGATTTCGATTCAAAAACTTTAATAAATAATAAAAAACAAAATATAAACATAAAAGTTTTCGAAAACTTACAACTTAACGTCCTTATTGCGAAGAAGGACAGAATGTCGGCTTCCAATGAACAAGAAATGGCCGGAATCCGTCGAGAACAAGCCTGGAACCGGCGGATACAGCGGGCACAGTGGGAGAAAAGCGGCTGCAGCGGCGGGAGGGAAAATGGGAAAGGAAGAGGAAGAGATCGCGCGCTAGGGTTATGATGACTTTTAGCGGCGTTTTTTAATGATCTTTACCAGCGTTTTTAAAAACGCCGGTAAAGGTAACTATACCAGCGTTTTTTCCATGTTTTTGTGGCGTTTTTACAAAACGCCGGTAAAGATATACCTTTTAGCGGCGTTTGTACAAACGCCGCTAAAAAACCGTCGGTAAATCCCCTGTGTGCTGTAGTGCTTCCTTTGTCTATGGGAGAACTTTCTTCAACCATACTCTATCTGTAATTGTTGTCTATTGGAGTATTAGCAGGTTTACAACCAAGCATGTATGTTCCGTCAATAGATCAACAACACACTTTTGTTAAGCAACAATGATACCCTTTTTTGATCGAGCAATTTCCATTTTGAGAAAATTATTTAAGTTCCCAAGTCTTTAACCTCAAACTCATGTGCCAAGAACCTTTTGAGATTAGAGATTTTGTTCTCATTGTCATTTTTTAAGATTTTTTCATCCACATAGACAATAATGATAGTGATTTTACGTTTGGCTGAGTGTTTCATGAACAACGTGTGATCTATCTAACATTGTAAAATCTGAATTTTTTGACTGGTTTGTAAATCTGTCAAACCAAGCTTTGGGTAACTGTATGAGGCCATAAAGGGACTTCTTTAGTCGACACACCTTTTTGAATTTTTATTTCATTTTCCAACCTTGAAGGAGTTTCCATGTATACTTCTTCTTCCGTATCACTATTAAGGAATGCATTTTTGACATTTAACTGGTGGAGTTGTCAATCCAGATTTACTGCCAAGGACAAGAGGACTCGAATGGTGTTCAATTTTTCTATTGGAGCAAAGGTTTATAATAGTCGATCCCATATGATTAGTAAACCTCTTAGTAATGAAGCATGCTTTGAACCTATCAGTGTCACCACTAGCTTTATATTTTATAGTAAACACCTATTGGTAGCCAATAAGTTTCTTTCCTTTGGGTAGATTAGTGAGCTCTCACGTCTAATTTGTAATGCTTCATGCATATTACTTGGAACTAGAGTATTAGAAATACTCGTCACAAGAGCTTTGTATCTCAGAGACAATTTACCATAGGAGATAAAATTGCCAATGGGATGCTTGGTGCATGACCAAACAGTTTTACGAAAGGCTATAGACAAATTTAGATCATCAAATTCACTAAGGTTAGGATTTGTGTTACCTGAGTGTGTCTCCACTAACATTAAGTTTGAGTCAGATTCTTGAGTAGTAACTTATGTGTTTGACACCTATTTCCCTTTTGAGCTTTCTTGTTTTTTATTTTGTAGAGAATGGGTGACTGTTTAAATTGTGTTAGATGGTGTTTAGGATATGGGCAAAAGAGAACCAGTCTAAGGAGGATTATGGAATTCGATGTTGGTGATTTGAGAGGATTGAGACCTTTATGAAGCTTGATCCGCTTGTAAGATGGATGACTCTACTTGAATGTTGGTTGACTCATCTTGTGAGGTAAATGACTCTATTAAAATGATTGATGACTCTATAGTGAAGTCCTCAAACTTGTATTCAATATTTAGACACTATTTCTCCCTTTGAATAGTAGTTTGAGAATAATAAGGTTGCCTTTAGGAGAATGTTACAACCATTAAATGACAGTTTTTTTTTTTTTCTGGTGATAGTAGAATAACATTTATACCCTTTTTGATTTGATGAATAGCCTAAAAAAAATGCACTTGATAGCTTTAGGGTCAAGTTTGCTTTGATTTGGAAGAACATGAACAAACATAGAACATCCAAAAACTTTGGGTGGAAAAGTGGATGAGTTAAGAAAAAGGATAGGATTGTAAGAACACTTGACAAGGTGTTTTGAAATTCAAAACTCGTGAAGGCATTCTATCAATAAGCTATGTAGTTGTTAGGATGGCTTCCCCCTAGAAAAAATTAGGAATATCTATGGTGAACATAAGGGTTATAACAACCTTTGAACGATGCCTATTTTTTCACTTAGTTATCCCATTTTGTTAAGGGGTGTAGACATAATAATTTAAGCGAATTATAACCTCCGATTTCAAAAAATCCCCCAAAATAGAACTAAAATTATTTTTTTGCATTATCAATATCTAGGATTTGAATTTTTCTTTGAAGTTGTGTATGAACCATATTGCTAAAGGCTTTAAATATTTGACTAACTTTAGATTTTTCTTTCATGAGAAATATCTGTAGCATCCTAGATCCAGAAAGCCCTTAGGGGTAGAGTTATGGGGTTAGAAACGGGATTCAGAGAGAGATTGGGAGTCTGGTAAAGTTTAGGAGTGAGTTAGTAAGTTTTCGGAGTCGTGTGGCTTTCGTAGGAATCCTTTCAAAAGGATTCGATCAGGCGAGTGAGCGGGGAATGAATTAAGTTCATTTTCCCTTGTGCACGCCCGTGCATCGTTGATGCACGATCGTGCGTGGCATAGTATATAAGTGGGAGCCGTGAGACTTAGTTTCTTTTCTCACCCAAATTTCACTCGAACCAATTCTCTCTTCATTGCAGCAGCTCCTCCTATTCCTAGAGAAGAAATCCAGCAGTCGGTTGCCCCCAATCCGGTTAGAGAGCATAGAGATTAGTCTGGAAAGCTTGTTTCCAGAAGCATGGCAAGAGGTAAGTGTTCTTTCACTTCTTCTCGCAAATTCCCAGCATGTTTGATGAGTTTTGATGCCATGAATGAGTTATTTGCATGTTGATGAATGATGAAATTGCTTATATGGCTTTTCATGTCGATTTTGATGAAGAATTTCCACCCTTGAAGCATGCATGTGTTGTATGTGTGCTTTAGTGAGAGAAATGGCTTGCTTTCATGGTGAAATGCTTGAGACTTGATGCATGTAAGAGTTGGGGCTTGAATTGTGTTGTTTGTGGTGCTGGGAATCCATATTTGAAGTGTTATTGCAATTGATTGTGAAATGGTATGTGTTTGAGGCAAGTTTCTAGGCGGTGCTTTGTTGAAGAACCAGACGCACGACCGTGCGCCTGCATGGCACGGTCGTGAGTCTTTGTTTTTCCAGATGCACGCCCTGTGCACGGCCAGAAAATACCCATGCACGCCCGTGCATGCCTTTCAGTGAATGTTTTCCAGGAATTTCAGTAGCGTGCACGGTCAGACGCACGACCAGAGCACGACCCCGTGCGTCATGGCTCACGCCCGTGCACTTTGATGCACGCCTGTGCATCAACAGATTTTCAGAAAAATGATTAATTATTGATTAATTAAGCATGGGAATTCTGATAAATGGTTAAATTACTTCAGATAAGCATCAGATGAGCCTGTATTCAGATAATAAACTGTATGTGCATATCATGACATGACATGTAGTTTCAGAGAGGATCAGTGGATCTGAATTCAGCAGCTTTCAGTATTCAGAACCTGATGTACGGGTAAGAATATAAGGTGAATACGAGGGGGCATCTGTGGGATTCAGCCTTCTGACACCAGTCAGAACGCTC
This sequence comes from Anacardium occidentale, assembly GCA_026122585.1. Classification (NCBI taxonomy): domain Eukaryota; kingdom Viridiplantae; phylum Streptophyta; class Magnoliopsida; order Sapindales; family Anacardiaceae; genus Anacardium; species Anacardium occidentale. The sequence goes on from JAJEJH010000059.1 coordinate 572,958, forward strand.
AGCAGTATTTCAGATTTAGTTTCTGACACCAGTCAGAATACTCAGCAGCATTTCAGTTTTACCATCTAACACCAGTCAGATTGGGCAGCAGTATTTAGATTCAGCTTTCTAGCCAGTAGCTAGACTGTTCAGCCTACATGGCCAGGATGTCGAATCCCTGTATTCCACCCAGTCTGATCAGCATAGCAGATACCTTCGGGTACATTCAGAGTTTCAGTATTCAGATACATGCATCTAGTGTTTTCAGTTAGCATGACATGACATACACATCATGACATGAATAAATATGATATCAGTAAATGAATGCGAATCAGATATTCAGTTAACAGTTTCAGATACCAGCAAGCGCATAGATGTATGATTAGGGCTGAGGCCTAGGTATGTTTGATTATTGTGATTGTTGTGCTTGCTTGGGTTTTGAGGGAAGTAAGGAGCGCTTACTGGGTGATCTTTATCACTCATCCCCCTCCTTCTATCATTTTCAGGTGGTTCGTGTTGTTTTCGAGGAGCGGTTGGATCAAGGCTGACGGAGAGGGCACGCACACACATCGCGATCTTAGTTTGTATGTGTAGCAGTTTTGGACCTGTGTGGTCATGTTGTAAAGGCTTTTGTAACCAGATGTACAGAAACATTATATATATGTATATGTGTAAAGGCCAGTATGGGCCCATTGTACAGACTATGTATATTTCAGTTATGTATCTCAGTGATGTATTTCAGTTTAGCTTCCGCATGTGCAGAAATGTATAGTTTCATATTTCTGTCTTTCGTAGGATTCCCGTCGCGGGTACCCATATTTTCAGAAGATTAATAAAAGGCCCATTCAGTTTTCAGCAGCAGGGGGTACTCGTGGCGGCGGGTCCTACAATATCCAAGAAATTCTTAAGTGATCATCAACGAGAGACACAAACCACCTAGCCCCTAAAGTATTTTTTATTTTTGCTCATGTCACTATGAAACATAAAGAAAGGATGAGATGACTTATATGAATAGAGGGGATAATTTGTGTGAGAATGTTTGGACAACAGACATATTTCTCATTCAAAAGATTTTGAGATTTTATTAAATAAAACAAGAAACATTTTATTTGAATACATAAAATTAAGATGTCCTAGGCCATAATGCTAAAACATAACATTTTTATTTGAATAAACTAAAAGAGATCTTTTTTCCAAAGCTACCTTGGAAAAAGGGACTTAGAGGAGGTAGAGTCTCGAACACATCCCAGCATTACCGATCATCTTCCTCAAACTCAACTTCTAAAAAACACATTGTTTAGAAGTAAAATTAGCAACACATTTCCTTTCATTACATAATTTGCTAATTGATAACAACGTATAGCCAAAATTAGCCACCGATAAGACAAATAAATTTTTTATAATTACAATTGAGCCAAACCTGTCACTTGATAAACAATGCCATCAACAATACGTATTGTTAGGTTACCTTGGCATGGATAAAACTTAATGAAAATATTAATGTTACTTGTCATGTGATCAAAAACTCTTGAATCCATTATCCAAGGATTTTTATCCTTTTCTTAAGTTACTTTAAAAGCACTTAAAAGATTACCATTCTGGCCTAATGATCTAGTAGTAAAAGAGATTGTCAAGGAAGAGTTTCCTTGTAAGGTTTGTTGCACAATTTTTCAAAATGCCTCCCATTATTCTGTATTGAATGAATTTGACTCGATGGGGTTTTGGTTCTAAAAAAAAGCAACATCCCTATGACTCCCCTGAGGACGACTAGAAGATAGATTCCAATCAACTAGTTTCCTATGGAGTTTCCAACATTTACCCAAGAATGACTTGGTTTCTAACAATGATCGTACTAAGGTCTCCTTTTCATTTGGTTATTATCAATAGAAATATCTGTCAAACCCTTCGTGACAAATGTTGAACTTTTTATGTTAGGTTAGCTTGTTTGAGAACCAAGCATGACTTTTTTTCCTACTTTTTCACAATGTACCTTTGATACAATTTCTTTGATATTGGGTAATGGCTTAGTTTCCAAAACCCTATCATGAGCTTTATCAAGATCTTAGTTTAACCCTAGTAAGAACTTGTAGATTCTTTACTTCTCCAAAATCTTTTTATATCTGATTGCATCTATAAGAAAATCTCATTCAATAGTCTCAAAAGTATCCAATTGTTATCAATAATGATTCAATTTGATAAAAGATCAAGTGAAGGGCATATCACCTTCCCATAACTCATGGAAGACCCACTATCTTAAATGTTTTAATAGTGTTACTTTATCTGAATGTCTCACTAGCAACTTTCTAGATTTCTTATGTTGTCTTATACAATACAAAGTCACTATCAATATCATTGTTCATAGAATATATTGGCCAAGACATTATCATACTATGTTGTGCCTTCCAATTTTTGAGTTATGGTCTTCCACAATTGGCTTAGAAGAGTTACCAACCCCTATAACGTATGAAAATCTTGATAGATCAGGAATATTAAAGGTAGTTTTGCTCATTTAGTTTGTACCTTGTTGTAATAATAGTAAGACTCTTCGTTGTTATGTTGTGACTTAAGTTTTATAGTCCCTAGGAGGAAGTTGCCTCTAATTCAAAGGATTCAATATTGAAAGTGGCTCTGTTTTTAGTCATAGCTTGTTTTCAAAAAGAAATTCTTGGTCATATTAACTAGTTTCTATCATAGCCAACAATTTCCTAGTGACAATGAGGTGTCTTTGGTGAAGATCAATTTGGACAGAGCTGTATTCACTAATTCTTAACTGATTTCTTTTGAGTATGTCAATATCAACATGTTCTGGGTTTGAGTTGGCAACTTTTGATGGTGGTTGATAGGTTTCAACGAGTCTAAAATTTTTCTATGAGCTTGAATAGTGTTAGATCTATAACATATTTGATATACTAGCAAAATTTGAGGTTGATGTGACTTTTTTCAACAGTAGTAAGAGGATTTTTGTGAGATTTCAAAGTTTTCTTTTGACGAGATGATGATCAGACCAAATTAAGGTATATCGAAAGTCTTTAAAGGAGATCAACATTTTTTAAGGTGATGTATAAGCCTTTTCATCAAGCTATTGTTCTGATCAAGAAAAAACTTATTTTGTCCAGATGTTCTACTAGGGTACCATGTAGAATTTGAGAGAATTTTTATTCATCTATTAAACTTTACCATATGCCAAGTATTTATAATGTTTATAGCCTCAGAGAATAGGAAATAGGATCTTATCAATAGTATAGAAGGGAAAGAAATCAATCAAGTTTTAGGAAAATAAATTATTTCCCAAAATCTTCTAGATATATATCCTAATTCTACAAGTTTATGCAATGAAAGAGAAATATGAGGTTAGCGTCATCTTTCAAACATTTCATAGAGTAGTTCTCAATGCATTTTAGTCATTAGTCATCTATTCAAATTCTAGTTATTGATAATGGTAAGTATTTCTCACATGATCTTCTCACTACCTCAATACACACGGTATTGTTCATCAAAACATATGTCTTAAAATTGCTTATTCTTTGATGTACTTGAGCTTTATCTCATATTGTTAATTAGGAAAGTCATTCTTATAAACTTTTACCTGATTAATTAGTTGTCTTCCAAGGTCATACAATTTTGTATCTCATTACATGTTCTTTTGTCCTATTATCCTCATGTTTGTATGCTCAACACACTACCACTAAAAGTTTTTTGGTGTCTATTTTGTGTTCACAATCATGACCCATATCATCATAAGTTACTATTAAAAAAAGTAAAATGTATTTTTGTTAAGTATTCCCGTACTCAACAAAGATACAAATGTTATTACCCTCATGAAAGAAAACTTTTTGTGACATTTGTTAACGATCACATAACGTATATTGGGTTTATCTAATGAAAGAGAAATATGAGGTTAGCATCATCTTCCAAACATTTCATAAACTAGTTCTCAATGTCTTTCATTCATCTATTCAAATTTTAGGTACTAATAATGGTTATAAGAATTTCTCACATAATCTTCCCACTACCTCAGCACACGGTATTGTTTATCAAAACATGTGTTTATACTCCTCAACAAAATAAGGTCATAAACAAAACACCAATACCTTATTAAAGTTGTTTGTTCTTTGATGTACTTGAGCTCTATCCCTTAATGTTAATAGTGAGAAGCCATTTAGCTAATTAATTGGTTGCCTTCCATGGTCATACAATTTTGTATCTCATTAAGTGCTCATTTGTCTTATTATCCTCATGTCTGTATGCTCATCACACTACCACTAAAAACTTTTTAATGTCTAGCCTATGTTTATAATCACGATTCACATCATCATAAGTTACCCTTACAAAACTGTAAAATGCATTTTTGTTGAATATTCCCTTACTCAACAAGCATAACAGGAGACTTTTTGTGACATTAAATATCTCTTTTTTAGAAGACCAACTCAATTATTTTAATACTCTTCTTCAAAGAAGACAACAAGTGAAGAGAAACAGTGGGAACTTACATTATCTTTGCTAATCACTCTTTTCATACTTGGGCCTGAATTAGAAACAAAGTTTATAGCTACATCAAATTCCATTATCCCAACCAACCTATAACCATTGAAAAAGAACATAAACCAAGGTAATGAGTAATGCAAGGAAAAATCAACAAAAATTGATCATAATTTATTCCAAGAGACCTAAGCCAATTCCTTAGGATTGTCAAACGTTTGAACTGAGAGAAGTTCTGAAGATAGATTAAAAGGCAAAGATAATTTGGATCTTCCCATTACTCTTAAGAAAATATTGAGATTGTATACTAAACACCCATTTTATAATTTTACAGCATATTCTTAATTGTCTAGCAATTTTAAGGCACTTATTATCATAGTTGATAGGGTTAGTAATCCAAAAGATGTTCAAGGAGCCTTTAAAGATCCAAAATAGAGTATTGTTTTCCATGAAAAAATAAGAGCCTTGATTATCAATGGTACATAGGGTGTACTAGATTTTTTTTAGAATAAAAATATCATGGGGGGTGCAAATGAGTGTTCACTATTAAGAACAAATCTGATAGTAGTATTGAGCTGGACAAAGTAAGATTGGTAGTCCAAGGTTTTACAAAAACCTATAAGATTAACTATGAATAGACCTTTTGCACTAATAGCAAAGTTAAATTCTATTAGGATATTGTTATGTATTGCAATAAATTTGGATTAAAATCTTATCCAATTAGACATAAAAATAAAAATAAAAAAATGTCTTCTTAAATAAGGAACTTAAGGATGAAATATATTTGTAGATACCAACCATGTTTAAGGAAGAAGGTGAAGATGGCCAAGTGTGTAAATTAAAAAGTCATTATATGGTTTAGAGCAATCACTAAGGGCCTGATTCACTAAATTTTATAATGCTCTTAGTAGGATGGGTTATCTAAAAAACCAAGTTGACCATACTTTGTTCATAAAGAACACCCTAAGGTAACAAATTGATTATATATTATATGTTGATGATATCATAATTTTGGGTGATGATTATGTAGAGATAATGAATCTCCACCAAAAATTAGGGGATGAATTTGAGATTAAAGACTCAGGCTCAATGAAATATTTTCTAGACATGAAAGTAGCATTGACTAAAGACGGTTACTTTATTTCTCAAAGGAAACATACACCTGTCATCTAAAAGAGATAGGACTATTAGGATGTAAATTTACTAGAACACCTTTGGAGATATTGGAAGTGGAAAAGTAGTTATGATGATCCTTTTGTGGACAAGAGAAGATACCATAGATTAGTAGGAAGATTGATATACTTACCTCTCACTCATCCTGACCTAGCCTATGTTATTAGTTTGATAAATCAGTTTATGCATTCATCAACTTTGACACATCTCAACACAACTCTACATATTTTAGGATACTTAAAGGTTACTTTAAGTATGAGTTTCCATTTCAAAAGACTTAAGGATAGAAATGTGGTTGGCTTTACAAATGCAAAAGACAGCATGTCAACATTAGGTTATTGTACAAAATCGTGGGGTAATCTGGTGACATGGAGGAGCAAAAAGTAGTCTATAGTTGCCAGAAGTAATATTAAGGTAGAAGGAAATTGCTCAGGGTATTTGTGAACTGATCTAATTGGAACAAATTTTTGAAGATTTACAATTGCCTGTAGCCAACCCTACTATTCCCCTTAGTGATAGTAAATTTGTCATCAACATTGTTCACATCCTAATTCGACATGATAGGATGAAACATGTGAGACAAAAAAAATCGACGTGGGAAATAGTCTAGCCTACATGCTACCGTCTGAACAAAAGACAAACATATTAACCAAGGATATGCTTAAACTGGGTTATGAATCACCAGTAAGTTAAGAATAACTGACATCTTCACCAACTTAAGAGGGAGTGATGGAAAGTCAATTTGATTAATTGCATATCTTCTAATTTTAGGATAGTTTTGTGATTTTGCCTTTATTGTTGATTTCTTGTTTTCTATTTCACTTGAGTCTGTCTTGTTTAAATTCTTGTTTGTTTGTATAAATTCCTTCATTGTTTAATGAAAGGAGCGTGACAGAATGTATTGAAAACCAAGAAACTCACTGTTTCACCTTCTTAATGTCGCTGAATCTGCGCTTTTTTTTTTTCTTTTTTGGTTAATTAATATTTTCTCTGTCCGATTTCACTGGGGTTAACAAATTCTACACTCACTAGTATTCTTATTTTTCTCATCAGATCTAATGCCAAAAATGTTGATGATGGACAACCACGGATGAAAATTTGTCCTTAAAGAAAAAGGGCAGGACCGGAAATCAAAGCCGAACGCTTGGCCTATGCTGACTTGCAGTCTTGGGCGATGCAGAACAAGGGGGACAATTGCAAAAACAAAGGGAATGCAGGCTCCGAGGATGTGAAGATGAAATACGTTATTTATCACTGATCATCCTTGTTCTTGATCCATTGTGGTGGTGAAAGTTTGTCTCTCATCCTAGCTTTCTCTTGCTTATCTTAGCTGTCCAAAGTGATCCAGCTGGTTGAAATATCATAAGGCTAATCAAGAAAAGATGAAGAGAGGCAAAAACCAGCACATAGCCGTATCCGGAAATCATTCACGTTACAGATGTTTAGGTCATTAAGCTGAAATTTTAAATGAACCAAAGAAATTAGCCAACCTTATATAAAACGTTTTTCTTTTGTGCTGTTTACTTAATATTCCTTGAACCATTTCACTTGGAAACGATTCCTATTTAACCGTTGAAATTTCTTCATATTTAAAACTATTTATTTCCTGGTGAGAAAAAGCCGTGAACCCTAAAACCGAAGGTACAACTTTTGGATGCCGAATTTTTTAACTACTTTGCTAGGACTTGGACAGGAAACTGTGAATGCTCGAATTCTCACCCACACCCATTTGTCCCCTTAGCAAATGTCAGATGCAATCCTTTATTATTTATCAAACTGAGGTGAATGAATTATCCCATCTAAACGATCAGCGGAAAAAAGATATCTAGAAAGAAGGGAAAAAAAATTTTGTTTGGGGGTTCAAGGGAAGGATTTGTAGTGTATCCATGTCTGAAAATCCTAATCTTTTTTGTGTTTGTAACATACTTCTCTTATGGTATTTAGCCTTCGTTAACATATGCTTTGCTGTTTCTACTATCGGGTTTTAGCCAAGCTTGAGATGTTCACAAAGGCCATCCCTGAGAAAGTAAATTCCTAAGGCATCAAATCAGTAAAGATCAGGATGTTACTGATCGGAAAACTGTAATGTTAAAGTTTGCACTTTGTCTATTCCGTACATCTGTAATTCGATTCTTCTCGTTTTTCTGTAAGCTTCATGCAAATTATATGTGCAAACATTTTACATTTACTATTGTCTGGAATTGACCAAGGAAAAAATGAAATCCAGAAACATATCAAATTTCCTTTCATTTGTGGCTTAATACAAAATTATGATGATGAGGAGTCTAAACAATTGAAATTCATATGCCGGCTTGTTTTAACAGTGTTCAGACTGCTAAAACCATGGAAAGTTTATTCAAAAAACATTCAGGCCAGTGTCTGAGAAACTAGGAAGAAGTTCTCCAAGGAAAAAGCGAATCGCTGCTCTCTGGGTATTCACTTTACTGTTTTGCCCCTTTTTAACTTATATTTTTTTTAGATTTTATAATTTGTCTAATAATTAGGTAAGGCTGAGCAGAGCACATTAATTTTCTTGCTCCGTATGAAAGTGGTTTATAAAGGCATCAAATACTTGGACTGGGATAAACTTGGATCGCAGTTCCCAATCATTCAATCAAGTGTGAAGAGTTGACTTACGACTTGGGAAAGAGAGTAAATTTCTCTGTCATATTCTTTAGACTTATTCAAGGGACAAAGGTACTAGAAACATTAGCAAGATTGTTGAGTGTCTGCAGGAAACACATGGTTTATGTTAATTGTCTTGTCAAGTTTGACATTGCCCCCATCTCATCCATCACCGGGATGATTTAGGTACTTAGCTGTCAATTTATAAAGAACAAAACCCAATTCTAGAATCACCCCATCAAAACGGTGAATCAGGTTGATGATTTGACATCTGGAAGTTGAACACAGCCTTCCAGTTGATTGTTGGGAGAATGGGTTCCTGGTAGGTTAAGCATATGACACTGTATTGGGATTTTATCACTTAGGCCACATAACTTTATTGAACTGTTCAGAGGATATAAGTTTGAGGAATATCAATCAAGGGAAATCTAACATAAGTTTATGTTGTCTTGTAACTGAACCATTGTCTTATTTATATAATTTAAACTTGTATCCTTGCATGTAATTTAAGGAAACTTTGTGCACCCTTGTGATAATATCCTTAATTAGTTAACAAGGCACCAGATGGGGCTGCTTTTTGCTTTAATGTTTTCACACATGGCTATCTGGAGGGTCAAAAAGTAGCGTAAATTGTTGAAACTTGAGTCTAAAGTCTCATCTTAACAAACACACAGAGTTAAAAAATATTAACTTTAACCATTTTGTCAACTTCTTGTCTCCTTCGTGGTTCCAAATTTAGAGTTTGGTGCTTCCAAAATTGACGGAAAGGAGGAGGTGGAGAAGGAGAAGAGAACCGTTCAACACAAGCAGTATCAAGTAATTTTCTTCTGTTTTTGCCATTAATTTAAACAGTAATCTGTTTAAACCCTTCTATTTCCAGGAAAAACAAGTTCTGACATTACATGCTTTACTTTGGATGACTTTATTTGCATTTTTTAGCCCTTTTACTTCTTGCTGAAGTATCATATATTCCCTTTTAATATTATTTTTTCACTTTATTATTTATTATAAATACTAATATATAATTTGTATGATCTTTCTCAAGTATATCCTGTATTACCAGCTAAAAAGAACATCATTATCAGCAACAACCTGATAAAGATGCCATTCTTTTTAAATAATTTATGACTAAATAATTAGTATCCCACTTGAACTTTAATGAAGCCACGTTTCACCCTTTCCTAGCCTACAAAAATTTATTTTTTCATCTATTTATTGAATGTATTAAATAAATTTTATTAAAATTTTTATTAAATTGATGAAAAGATTAAATATTTTTTATTTTATCTAAAGCTAAATAATAATTTATCCTGCAAAATTTTATAAATTTCATGCACCTTCTTTAACTTTACCTTTGTCGGATTAGTCCTTTCACTTGTTATTGGAGTGTAGCTATGTGCACTATAATAAGTGCCAATTAAGATATCAATAATGATGTATATTCATGTGATTGAATGATTTTAAATTAAGTACAAAATAATATTTAATCACATAATAACACATCATAATTTGTGATCAAATTATTATTTATTATAAGTGTATATAAGAATTCTTTTAACCCTACATCAACGTCTTTACAAAAGTTTCATGTTTTGACATTTCTATATGTGTGGTTAATGTTTGTCGCATCTTCTCCCTTCGCCCTCCCTTTAACATTGGATTGACCATGACTTGGTTGGATCTTTATGATTTCATATTGTTACTTATATAAATGCATATAAACTTACACACACCCTTGTTGCCCGACTGTGCATCCTGTCATCACTGACATAAGCCTAAGGCTCGAGCAACCATCATTCTACTTGACTTATTAAGTTGCAATGCACACCTCTCAGGTCTAGAAATTGCTCCTTTTAAATTTGCCAACTCTTTGTAGATATTTTTAAACAACTAACAAACAAGGGAAAAAAAAAAAGAAAAACATAAAGTAATTGTGGTGAAAATAAACTTTGTTTACAGTGTCACGAGGGTAAGTGATTTTAATAAGAAAGTTGTTTGAATATTTTTTGATTCTTTTATTAAACTAAAATGATATTTTTACATACAAACATATAACAAGAGTAAGTGTGGTATTGATTAAATAATTTCATAAGAATCATCTCTAAACATTGTTAAAGTCATCTCATCATATTAACATGATGTTTTTAACTTAGATGTGATAATATATATATATATATATAGACAACGATAGGTCTTGTCGAGGTTGGTAGTGGTGTAGCCCACCATACCTAGACTCGTTAATTGTCTGATTTTGCAAGTAGAATCAGCCTAACCGAAGGACAAGGCATGGGGCATGGTTTAAGGCCTTGTGAACCTTTGATGGGTCAAGTTTATTATGTCTTTAGTGGATGGCCAACGTGTTTTCACAAGTTGACCATCAATTTAATTTTTTTAATTAATTTTTTGAATTATTTATTCTAATAGAAGAAAACATATTAGAAAATTGAATTATGATTTTAAAAAAAATAGCATTATTTATAATGAGTGTTCTTATTGCGTTTAAGTTGTGTCAAACTTGCTCCTTTTTTTTTGTTTTATAAATTCTTTATTTATAAAAAAAAAAAAAAGGTATTTGAAATTTAGACATTTGAACTACTAGTGGATTGATGATGTGTTTCTCATTAGGGCTACAAACAAATTGAGCTCAAGATTGAATTGTCTGTATTCGACTTTCAAATTAAGTTTGAGTTTGATGCTAGTTGGTTTGGTGAACTCACAAGCTTACTACTTGGCTCAAATAAATTAGTAGTAAACTAAACAAAAATATAATTTTTTAGATAACTCGAATAAATTGTTTTTGTCTCAAGCTCAAGCTCTTTATATATGTTATCAAATTAAGTAAGAGCCAAGAATTACTCAATTCAATTCGGCTAGTTAGCACCCTTATTTCCTTAGTTAATGTGCATACAACCACATCACTCTAGATATAACATAACAATGCGATTTTATAAAACAACTAAAGAGTAGATTTTAAATCGAAAGAACATATCATACAATACAATTCATATTAATCGATATAGTAATAAACTTTAGAGAAAAAATAACATGATAGATATGTTTTAAAATTTCAAAAGTGTTTTCGATATTTTCAAAAACGATAATATACCAATTAAAATTTTGCATTATTTTAATAAAATATTAAAAAAAGGGGGGCATATTCTAAGGCAGTATAATGTGCAATAGGAAAAAATTTCCATCTATAACACTATACAGAATGCAATCCAACTAGTACGATCCCATGGACATGTGGATATGGATCCGCTGCGGCCAAGTCACCGTCGTCGAGCAGCACCTACCCCACCACCTCCAGCCCACATCATCGAGTATTATACTAGTGCAGTTGCCGTGTTCGTTCACACTAGCTCGCTTTGTTTTTTTACTTAACCCTTGAACCCGGCCATGTTTATGTTTGACCTCTTTTTTTTTTTTTTTTCCGTTTTTCTTTGACATTTATGCCAAAGCCAAACTCCTTCCTTCCCTCCCCCGTTTCCATATTCCATATCTTTGTGTTCACACCCAATTTCAAAGACTGTTGTTGATTTTCTTTACCCCTTTTTCATTCCTTATATCAATCAAACTCTCAATTCAAGCAACAAACAAACCCATCGTTTCTATTTTATTGTATGTACGGTTTATCAAGCTTAAGCTTTGCGTGTAATTATGAACCACGCGAGGAAACGGAGGCCAACAGATGAAGAAGATCATCGCCTTCAAAGAGACGACGATGATGGAGGAGGAGGGAAGAAGAAAGACTTAAAGGGTATTCTTACTTCATTGATGCTGTTGGAAGAACAAGATAAGGGAGATGAACAAGACCAAAGCAAAGCCTCTGTCGAAGCTAAATCGCTCTTCCACACCAATCACAAGAAGAAAACCAAGTCCATGCTCCAGTATTACTCCAATCTTCAAGATTACTATTCAGAAATTGAGGAAACTGAGCGTACGAAGAGGAAGAAATCCCGCCTTCTCGCTTCTTCCGCTGCCACCATCGCTGCCGTTGCTGAATCTGATAATCTTCGGAAGTCCGTCAAGCAAGGAAGCGGTGGGCCGGGAACAGCCCAGCACAGACGTTTGTGGGTCAAAGACCGGTCAAAGGCCTGGTGGGATGAGTGCAATAGTCCTGATTACCCCGAAGAGGAGTTCAAGAAATGGTTCAGAATGAGAAGGAAAACGTTTGATATGGTATGTGAAGAGCTGACTTCTATTATTGCCAAGGAAGATACAACTTTGCGGAATGCAATTCCTGTGAGGCAAAGAGTTGCAGTTTGTATTTGGAGACTTGCCACTGGTGAGCCACTTAGACTTGTGTCAAAAAGGTTTGGTTTAGGTATTTCAACTTGTCATAAATTAGTTCTTGAAGTTTGTACTGCTATTAGGAGTGTGTTAATGCCAAAGTATTTACAATGGCCGGATGAAGAGGGTTTAAGGAAGATTAAAGAAGAGTTTGAAGTCTTATCTGGGATACCAAATGCGGTTGGTTCTATGTATACCACGCATATTCCTATTATAGCGCCTAAAATTAGTGTTGCAGCTTATTTCAACAAGAGGCACACTGAGAGGAATCAGAAGACATCGTATTCGATTACATTACAAGGCGTTGTGGATCCAAAGGGCATTTTTACTGATGTATGCATTGGTTGGCCTGGTTCAATGCCTGATGATCAGGTGTTGGAGAAGTCTGCTTTGTATCAAAGAGCGAGTGGGGGTCTTCTGAAGGGAGTGTGGATTGTTGGAGGCTCAGGATATCCTTTACTGGATTGGGTGTTGGTACCCTATACACAGCAGAATTTGACATGGACTCAACACGCGTTCAATGAGAAAATTGGAGAGATTCAAAGGGTTGCTAGGGATGCATTTGCGAGGTTGAAAGGAAGGTGGAGTTGTTTGCAGAAAAGAACAGAGATTAAATTGCAGGACCTGCCTGTAGTTCTTGGGGCATGCTGTGTGCTGCATAATATATGTGAGATGAGCAATGAGGAGATGGATCCAAGCTTGACATTTCACCTTGTTGACGATGAGATGGTCCCTGATGCTCCTCTGAGATCAGCTAGCTCAATGAAGGCTAGGGATGCCATTGCTCATAATCTTTTGCACCATGGCCTAGCAGGCACTGCATTTTTATAGTTGATTAGAATGTGTTTGTTTATTTAATGAGAATATGATTCTTTTGTTAATGAATTATCCTAGATGGGTGTTCGTCCTAATTTGATCACCCTTCCTTAAATTTATGGACATTCCTAGTCTTATATATATAGCTTTAAGTTTATATTTAAAAATCACAATGTATTATTCTAGGTTCAGCACTCCAACAAGAAGAAATAAAGATGAAGGAATTTTTATCATCATGTTACATTCTTTTTGCAATGGTTTCAAGTTTTAATGTCAAATGTTAAAAGGTTTGATTATTTAGTTGCATACTTAACAAAATCCCCAGAAGCACAAACTATGTTCTTGCATATCTGTTTCAAGGCAAGACTTTTATCTGTGGGAGAAGAACGTTTACCATTTATTTATATAATTTAGACCTCATGGATTATGCCCAGTTAGCTTATTCAGAAGGTGATTTAGAATATGTTTCATTTTGATTAATGTAGAAGCATAGTGCTGTTTTGGATTTTTATTTTTTAGTGTTCTGTTATGTCTCTCATTATGATGTCAGGCTCCAACCCTTGAAAGCACTTGACAAAGTAGCATGAATCTTGCTGTGATAAATTGGCAGCTATAGGAGCAGACGCATATCATTTTCAATTGGTGTCAAATGCCTTAACCTTAAAGTTGGATTATGATTCTATATGTCTGATTAAGCAGTATATGAAATTGGGGATCATTATTATGAATCATCTTTTTAAGCTATAATTAATAGGACAATGTATATAATCATCATCTCATCTAAGACCAAAATAAAAGTAAATACACCTGCTTGTCATGGGTGTTCTATTCTTTCTATTTTCAAGAGAAATTTGTAGTTAATTAAAGATAAAGATATTGTTTGCAACAAGGTTTCTGTATTTTCACCAAACGTTAACTTAGTGAAAATGTTAGTTTGAGTCAATCGATGATTAAATCAATTGATCAGTGGTTGGATTAATAACTTGTTTAAAAGTAATATCATATTTTTTATTTTACGAAAATATTAAAATGATATGTATTTAAAGGTGATTTTATAGGTTTTTATTTTGTATAGAAACCAATGTGAAAATTTCCCCCGTTTGTATAAAAACCCAAGTAAAATAACCTTAGTGGCACATTGGTTTTTCAAGTTTTTCTCTCTAATGACAACTCATTTTGACGACAAAGTCGTCATTTTAATTTCTTTCCAACGTTGATCTCATCATTTTCAAGGTTTATTTCATCGTTTGATTCATTTTCAACATCAATCTCAACGGTTTCAAATGTTGGCTTAGAGGTCCACATTCCCTTAGCTTATGTTGTTTCATTTGTATGTAGGGCTTGTTGGCATGAATGAGCAAGTAATGAATGTAAGTTAATGCTGACCGAAAATATGCATATATTGAATACAGGACAAGGATGGTGAAAATGAGACCTTCCCAATCCCAAATATTTGGTGTGAAATCATGAATATCATATTATTACATCACACCACGGCTGCATTCACAAATAAATAATTTTCCTTAGTTTAACTTCTGGGAAAAATCCATATAAAATGTCATGGAACATGCTCTTCTCTTGTCAAATAATATCAAACTGAAGCCATGTGAAACCACGACTACAACGTAATTAAATAAATAAATCAAGCAAACCAACATTTGAACATTGACCTCTTCATTCAATTCACTTTGGAGGATTATATGTTTATTGTCAACTTGTATTTAATATACGTTTCCCTCTAATATGCTTCTATCTCTTTTCACGATCATATCCACCATACTTCAAGCACTACATCTACTACAAACAAGGCAAAAGGGTTGAAAATCTTGAATGACCAAAATACCCTTGGATAAAATTATATTATCCCATAGAAATAAGAAACAAGTATGGAGCATGATGTCAAAAGTAGTTGGAGATTAGAATGACATGTGGAACTTTAACAAAAAGCGTGGAAGATGTTGGAATCGGATCGTCGTCGATTTAATAATTAGGGCCTATAAATTATCGGGCCAGTACCGGCCCATCTGTGGAACCCATACATTGAAGGCTGTGCTGTGTTTCCACCTGTGTTTGGTTTAATATCTTCTGAACCGTTGCTTCCACGTGTTTATGTTTTATTGATAGCACTTTTTCTTTTTTTATTTTTTCCTTCTGTCTTACATCTTTATTTAAATACACCAAATCTAACAGCTGTTCTTGTGCACTGCATAATATGCCATCGGCTTTGTATTTTTCTGGCCCAAAGCACTTATTCCCACCGTAGTCCACCTTTAAAGATCTAAAACCCAAAATATTATCTATTGTTCAAATTCAACCTCAAATCTAATTATAAACAGGAACAAATAAAAGGGTATTTTTGATATTTTAAGTATGATTTAATAAAATAATAAAATAAATTTTATGTAAATATAAAAT
Source organism: Anacardium occidentale (assembly GCA_026122585.1). Lineage (NCBI taxonomy): Eukaryota > Viridiplantae > Streptophyta > Magnoliopsida > Sapindales > Anacardiaceae > Anacardium > Anacardium occidentale. The sequence continues at coordinate 588,738 of JAJEJH010000059.1, forward strand.
TTTAAAATGTTTCAAAAGGGTTTTAAAAAATATAAAAATATATTAAAAAATTAAAAAATAAAAACAATCTCCACTGTCGGTGCTAAAGACGGTAACTGTAAATAATAAAATCAGGTGGTTGTTCTGAATCACTTGGTTTTAGAAGAGGTTAGATCTGACCACCTTAGTTAAAAAAAGTAGCTGTAAAAAGTCGATCTTAATTCTACCGATCGTTTTTAGCCATTGTTTATGAAGGGGGTGGTCAAATTTGACCGCCACTATCAAAATTGGAGGTGGTCAAATCTGACCTTTTTTGGAACTAGGTGGTCGGAAAGGATTGTTTTTATTTTTCTGAATTTTTAATATATTTTTTTTAAAAAATTTTAAATATTTTCTAAAAATTTTTATATTTAAAAATTATTTTATAATTTTGTCATAAATTTTTATTTTTAAAAAAATATTTTAATTATTTTATCATAAAAATTAGGAAAATTGGTTGAAATTTGATTAAACGGCGAGAATTTGGGTTTTATAAACTTGGAAGGTGGCACTTTCGACACACATCAAACTATGGGTGGGAACATTGCTTTGGCCCTTTTTTTTTTTATATAATATACATAAAAAACTATCAATTTTATTTTACGATCTACTAAAATTGTTAATAAAATTTTAAAATTAATTTTTTTTCTCGTGAATTATTTATTTCCTTAAGGCCAAAAGTCTTATTTTCACCCAAGATTTTCTTCAATAGCCAAATCTCATCCCAACACTTTTAAAAAATTAAATATTTATTTTTTAACTAATATATTTTAATTTTATTAATATTTTTTAATAAAATGATTAAGATACCTTTCATACAAAATAAATAATATTAATATTAAAAATTTTAAAATAAAATAATATTAATCTAATATTAAAATAATAATTATAAATTAATAAAAATTAAAAAAAAGGCCATCAAACACAATGAATACTATTAAAAATTCATTATGTATTCGAATGGAGGATAATTATTGAATATTATTTGACCACTTATATTAAGAGATATATATTTAGAAGTACTGATAATAAAACTATCATACAATAATTTTAAAATATAAATAGTAAAAGAGAATTATGATAATTTATAAGTTTTATAATATTATTATTTACTAATAAATATTTTCATATTATATATGTATATGTTTAAAAATAATATAAATTTATTTTTTATATAAATATTTTATTAAATATCCTAATAAAAATTCTTACCATAATTATTGATTGTCTGTTGAAAAAGACACAATTATATATCTTAAAATTATATTACGAGATGCTTGTATAACGTAATATTTCATATATACCTATGTTTAATATATTTACGATCGTACGATCTAGACACATGGTTATACCCCCTGTGATTAGTATAAGAAAATTACAAGTTTTATTTTATTTGATGCTCTTCTTATTAGTCCCTCCTTGATTCATGTTGGCTTGACACTCAGATTCATCGTGCGCCCTCATTCTTCCCATTTATTATTCATTATTTCATTAATAATAAAATTCATTATAAATAAAAATAAATTTTATTTGATTTTCCAAAATAAAAAAAAGGTAATTTTATTTGATTAGTAAAACTTCAATTAAAATTTGCACAGGGAGTAATTGTGTGAGTAGCAGACAAGAGCTCACAGCCTACAATCCCACACTTTAAGCAGTGACACCCAATCACTGACTAGAGAATTAATGAAACCCACATCGTTTCCAAGGCAAGTACACCTCACTCGCCAAACACACCCAACACCTGGCCCCACCATGTGTTAAAATATCATCTATGACCAGAAAACGACGTTTTATTGCTATTTCTACCACTACCACTCCACTTAGAGCGCGTGTCGCCCATCACTAAAACAAACAGCTCAGATCCCCTGCATCGTACATCACGTGAACCACTGATTACCTTCATTATAATATACACGTGGCGTGACAAAACTGGTGCACAAGTGAGTGTATGTACACTCTGAGTCTGGCAGCAACCCGCTAGTCGTTGCAATTAATAAGAAGTTACTTCGAGACAATTTCAGAGAGAGAGAGAGAGAGAGAGAGAGAGAATGAACACGATGGAGGAGACGGAGGAGGAGGAGGAGGTGCTGGGATCCAGGTTGACGATGGAGAAGGTGGCGGCAGCTAAGCAGTTCATAGAGAATCATTATCGAGCTCAGATGAAGAATATTAAAGAACGGAAGGAGAGGTGCTTCGGAATCACTGATTTTGTAGTTTTTTTTTTAATTACTAGCTTCATTTGTTTGGTTGCTGACAAAATCATATGTTGTTTCGGATTCCTTGCTAATTAATGATGTTTTCATCAGCTACAACTGATTTTAACTGTTGGAGTTGAGTTTTACTGTTGTTTGATTACCCTTTGTTGTGACCATAAATGAGAAATTAAGGGAAGAAAGTGGTGGTAAAACAATTTTTGTTTACTTCAAGATAATGTAAGACCAATGATTCGAAGTGCTCAGATTTTATTTTTTTACCTTAATTTCGTCCGTAATAATTTCATTACAGTTAGTAAATTTGATTTAGTTACACTCTGAAAGTATTTTTGATTACTGATACTTGTGCAATCTGTAATTTTCTCTGTGTGGAATTGTTGATCTATTTATAGTTATTTTTCAGCTGGATTAATTACATTGTGTTAATGAGTAAAATGATAAAAAATGTTTATATTTAGTAATGATAAAGTAAGGGATCTCTCAACTGTTAGTAAGCTGTAAAAGCTCGATTTTATGAGAGTTGGACTAATGATATCAAGTTAGGACTTATTATTCTGATTACATTTTTTAATGATTTATAACATTTAACATCTATGAAAACACTCTGATGTGATATTGACTAGATGCACTTTGAGTTGGATGCTCAACTAAGAAAATGGGATTACAACTGAATGCTTTCTTGTTCTTAATTAGGATGTATCCATCATTGAGTTGATTGAAAGCCCAGAATCTAGCAGATTAGTTTGGTCTCTACTTGGGAACCACAACAGTTAATATTTTCTTTTTTTTATTGATTAAAACAATATGTTTCCCCAGATGGACTACAGCATTTTACATCTGTCTGTTGTAGATTGGCTTCATAATAATGTTTCAGTGTAGGTTTTTACTTTTTATTTACATTCAATGGCTTGCTATCTGATACACTGACTCTCATAAGGATATCTTGTAGCATAGCTGGGTACTTGCTAGTTGCATCCATTAGCCTGCTTGTTGTAACAAAAGTATTGATCATATTGATGAGTGATGTGAAGCTACATTTTCAAAATTCGAACATCTCTATTTTTTAGAGCTTCATTTAAATGGTGATCAGCCAAAATTTTATCTAGAAAAATCTTCAATGTTAAAAGACGGCTTTTGGATCTGTGGGTTTCATATTTCACTTCTACCTAGCTACTCACTACTCAGTCTCAATAAAATTAGTTTCTCCATATTGATATGTGGTCTTGATGAAAACTCCTTTGGTCAGTGCAAACTAACTGAGAGGTTGTGTTTTAGAAATGCTGAAATAATTTTCCTTCATTTGCAGACGATGGGTGTTGGAAAGAAGATTAGCTTGTTCTGATGTGCCCAAGGAGGAACAGATCAATCTCATAAAAGATCTGGAGAGGAAAGAGACAGAGTTTATGCGACTTAAGAGGCACAAGATTTGTGTTGATGATTTTGAGCTTTTGACCATTATAGGGAGGGGGGCCTTTGGTGAGGTTAGAAATTTGTATGGCATACCTGCAATGCATCCGATGTTCTTCATTCTCAAATTAACTAGACAATTAGCCATTTTGGCAAGCAAGTTTTGCTCTTCTGCTTCTAACATGTATTTTTCAAGCACAACAATGACATTTTGAAATTCATTTTGTTCATATTTTATCAAACTTCAGGTTCGATTGTGTCGAGAGAAGAAATCTGGTGACATCTATGCTATGAAGAAGTTGAAGAAATCTGAAATGCTTAAGAGAGGACAGGTGAGATGAAACTTGCTACCCTTCAAAATGTCATAGTTCTGAAGCTTAATCTAAGAAATGATTTGTAGGTTTTCTATGATCAACTTTTACCAAGTATTTGCAGTGAAATCAGAAATTGTCATATGTGGTTATTGAGGATTAGAAATCTGCATCTTGGGTTGTGTTTTACTCTTATTCTGAGAGTTCTTCCTTTGAAGTCATTTCTTGTTTGGGCTGTCGACTTTTGTTATATAGTACAATATCATTTTATTAAACTGTGGTTTTAAGCATCTGATGTGAGCCAGTCACACAACTAAATTTTGGAGTAAGTACTTACTAGAAGTTTGGCTGCCAATACGTGTTTGGATATTTTTTGCCAAGTGTTTTCTGTTGTTAATTATATGTTGGTATCAATAATTTCCACTTGTCTCTTTGTGTGTGTGTGTATTGACATTGATGAAACAGAGGTAGGAAGCTTAAACACTAATGTGTTTTGCGCATTGATGAAACAGAGCTATGGAACCTTTGCACTAGTGTTTTGTCTTCGTTGGAAGTCTGACTAAAGGGTTCCATGTAAGAAGTTGGTAGATAGAGGAGATGGAGGCCAATATCCATGTATCTTTGCTGAAATTAATTCTTTAAAAATAATTATAATATATTAAAAATCAACTTCAATTAAATGGGATGATATATATTATTTACATTTATTATAATGTAGATAAGTATTTAGACAATTAAATTTTAGTTACTATATATTTATAATAATTTCAAAATTGATTTAATGTTGGGGTTTAAATTGTTTATTGTAAATAATTAATTGTTTTTCAACCTATTTAGTTCAACATCATATCAGAGTATAATGATATTTATAATAAATACAGTCCCAAGAAGTCTATTTCACGCATCCTTAAAAAGCATTATATAAATTCTATGGAACATTCGGGTCTCAAATGTATGTATGCATTACCACCTGACCATTTGTACTGCCTATATATTAACTAGGGAGCTGTACTCTTTATATAAATTCAGTTTGTGTGGATTTGTAAGATGCTTGTATGTGGATTTTAACAGAATGTATCTTTACTGTAGGTAGAACATGTTAGGGCTGAGAGGAACTTACTGGCTGAAGTTGCTAGCCACTGCATAGTGAAGCTCTACTACTCATTTCAGGATGCAGAATACTTATATTTGATCATGGAATATCTTCCTGGTGGTGATATGATGACTTTGCTGATGAGGGAGGACACATTAACTGAAAATGTGGCTAGATTTTACATTGCTCAAAGTGTGCTGGCTATTGAGTCAATTCACAAACATAACTACATTCACAGGTTAATACTTTAGCTATATGCATTTGTGTTGTTAAGTTGGGTTTGAAGTTGGCATATTTTAAGATCTACCCGGTATTAATTTAAAGTAGCTATTTTTCTTTTCTCATTAGTTTATGTTCGCTTCCTTTACAGAGATATTAAACCTGACAATCTTCTTCTGGACAAAAATGGTCACATGAAGTTATCAGATTTTGGCCTTTGCAAGCCTCTTGATTGTTCAACTTTGTATGCAATTCATGAAAATAAAACCATTGATGATGAAAATACGGTGGAACCAATGGATATCGATGGATGTTTTCCTGATACAGATGATAAAAGTAGTTGGAAAAGTGCCCGTGAGCAGCTTCAGCATTGGCAGATGAACAGAAGGAAACTGGTCTGCAACTTCCCTACTTTCCTATATTGTATAAATTCTTTGCATGCACTGCAGATCATATCCCCAACCTCATATATGGTGGTGGCTGAATATGTTTTTGTTATCATTTAATAATTTAAAAAAGGAATAGAACTATTGTGTTATTTTTGAGTTTCATCATGGTTTAATTGACATCAAGTTGGATAAATTCCACAGTTTTTGATGTTTAAAATTTTTTTGACAGTTTTTCTTACATACAAATTTAGAAACACTTTGGACATTGCTTTCTTTCAACTTTCTCAATCACAGGGCTTCCTTTCAGATTGGACCAAATCTTTGTTACTGAACCCTAATTCAAGCTTAGAACAAAATCATCCTTTACTGGACACTTTAAGCCTTTGAACAGAATCATCCTTTCTAAATCTTCATTGTCTACATCATTGAGCATTTCCCCAACCAAAAGATCTCTCTTTTTAATAACAAGAATGTGCCTGTCTTTTACCTTTTTAGTGGACTTGTGCTTAGCAGGCAGTCAAAATCTTGATTGTTAGCCCAAATCAATAATGGGTTGACACATATTTCCATTTAAGCACCTGTCCCTAACTACATGAGCTGCAAATAGCTCCTTTGTTAGGTAACATTACAAATCTTAACATTCAGAGCCACTAATATATTCATTTAATTGTTTATTGCTTAGCATATTTATTATTGGTGCACTTTGATTTATGTTTTGAACTCAAGCAGTTTAGATGCTAAAGATTTTATTTTATTTTTTTAATTTTTGGAACTAATGGCTGTTGGTTTTATTATATGAATTTGAAGGCATTTTCAACTGTGGGAACACCAGACTACATTGCTCCTGAGGTTTTATTAAAGAAAGGATATGGCATGGAATGTGATTGGTTAGTCTTTTTTTGTGGCGAATCATCACTACAGATTAAATACAGTTCCACTTTGTGAACTTCTCATTGTCAGATCAAAATAGTATTTATATGCTTTCCATTTTGAAATTTATTCAGGTGGTCGCTAGGAGCAATAATGTATGAAATGCTTGTTGGATATCCTCCATTTTACTCAGATGACCCAATGACCACATGTAGAAAGGTGTGTTATGCTTTTGATTGGTATCTTGTTCTCAGCAAAATATGATCTTTAATATTTTTATTTTAATTAATTGTTTGTTTCATTATTTCCATGCAGAAAATTATTTCTAAATCCAAAACTTCTGCTTTGCTTATCTATGTAGTGTATGATACAATTTTCCTTTCTTAAGTCCAGCCAAAAAATTAAAAAATTACAACAATTCTAATAATAAAAGAAAAAAATTTAGTCCAAGTTTTCATTATTATTATTTTTTGATTCATTGATTGAAGTTGTAGTGTTCCAGTCATTCATTTCTTACTTGTAGAAGCAAATAAAATGGCAGTTACAGAAGGTACTGAAGTACGTTTCTTGGGACTAAATTTTGGTGAATCTTAAGAATTATGATACCTTCTTGTTTTCCACAATTTTTGTTAACATGAGAGAAATATTCAGCTCCCTTTAATAATTCAGATTTGTGGCTGTTCTACCTTGGCAGTTTACCTGAGATAGGTTGTTGGCCACTATTGTGGTATCACATTTTGACTTTGTTCTTATTCAATTTAAAGCCTAAAACAATATCTTTGCTCTATGTTACTTTTGCTTTGAGCTCTGTGCTTTTAGTTTTGTTTATATATATTGGTTTTACTTTCTTCTGACATAGAAAGATGTTTTTATAGTAGTTATCTTATAACAAATTCCATCAAAATGCCTTTTTTTTCCCTCTGAAATGCTTATTTACTGTCAGATTGTCCATTGGAGAAATCATCTAAAATTTCCAGAAGATCTGAGGCTATCACTTGAAGCAAAGGATCTCATTTCTAGGTTACTGTGTGATGTTGAACATAGGTTAGGCACTGGAGGGGCTCACCAGATTAAAGTAAGGTTTTACATCTTTGAAAATGTTATTCGTATCTATCAACCATGTCTTCTGTTTTATATTTGCCAAAATTCCATTGTATCAGGCTCATCCTTGGTTTAAAGATGTTCCATGGGATAAACTTTATGAAATGGAGGCAGCATTTAAACCTGAAGTCAATGGAGAGCTGGATACGCAGAACTTTATGAAGTTTGATGAAGTAATTTCTGAACTCACCTATTTTATTATCCTTGACGTTTGTAATTTAGTTTTGGTCAGTTGTGAATCTCCTTTTATTTTGGATTGGTTTTAGACCTCCTGATTATGTGAACCAGAATTACAAGAAGGTCATTATAGCTGTGAGATTCATTAATGCTATTCTAAGTCACAGTGGAGAGACTAAGTCATTTAATACTTCAATCTGAAATATAATGAGCAGAAGTAAGCCCATGAAGGTGTAAGATTTAATATAGCATTAGTATTTGCCTGAAATGGGTTATTACATTTTGCAAGTTATTTTTGTCATTAATATAAGTGGTTAAATTAATTAATGATTTTCTCATTTGATGAATCACTTGTTGATTGTACTCCAATTTATTCTCTATCAGTTCTATTAACTAAAGAAATTGTTTTGGCTGAGAATATAAATATGTTTTTGAAGCTTTGATTTTTCAAATTAATTTTAATTTTTTCAAATATCTTTTGTTCATACTAAATGTAGAATTTTATATTGCTTTATACTCTAATAGGTTGTCTTGTTAAAAAAAGAAAAAGTCATCTATGTTATATCTGCTAATTAGATATAGATGATTCTCTATTACTTATGGTTGAACATTTCGGTAAATAGAGTGAAAGCATGCACATAGGAAACTCAGTAGTTCCATTTTATCTGCAAAATTCTATGTATAAATTGGAAAATGAGTTTCCTCTGAACTTACACTTTCTTTGGCTTTTTGTGTGTTTTATCAAGTCCTTTCCAACATTTTTTTCATTCTAATATGAACCATAATTGTGCATTTACAAGTATCCTTTTACATAAATTGACATGTTAAACTTTTCTTCAGTTGGATCCTCCAGCATCAGCAAGAACTGGCTCAGGACCTTCGCGAAAGGTTTGTGATTAATAATCTTCTTGCATAGGCATTCCATTTTTCCCTTTCATAAGTTTTTCCTACATCTTTGCATAAGGTAGTGGATAAGAAACAGAATTATGTAGTTACTGAGGAAAGACTAGCATTCAAGTGTTGAGTTTCAGGGTAAAGAGGAGGGAATTTCTAGGTATCAGCACATTAATATGAGAAGCGTTAAATGGGTAGTTGCAGGTGTGAAATGACTGTCTCTGCTTTTCCTTAGTGGTGCTAGGCGGGAGAGACTGTGTGCATGGTCCCTATGAAATCTTTAATGCAACTTGTTTTCCTTAAGCATTTTCTTCATACTAATCTATGGTTTCGTATTTCAATATGTTTCCTACTGTTGCCGAAAAACCAACAACTCCCAGGCTGCTATATTAAAACTATAATAACCTCTAATATTTTCTCCCCTTTTCCTACAGATGCTATTAACTCCCAAAGATTTGAGTTTTGTTGGCTATACATACAAGAACTTCGATGCTGTTAAAGGGCTAAAACATTCATATGGTATGCAGTCTTTTACTAAGTGGTAGAGATTTCCATTATCGTCTGTGTAAGTTTACTTTCTAATGTTTTATTATTCAGCATGCTTGTGATTGTCTTGTGAATTTGCTGAAGCTTTATTTAATAATCACAAAACAGGTTGAACTTCCAGATTTCGTTGAACCGATTGTTAATGTTACAGTATACAGATATTTGGAAAGCCTAGAACTGGATGACCCAATTTGAGACTGGAATAGATATGTACAATGTTTGTTTACTTTAGTAGAATGAAGGTAGGGAATTGTGAGAGATTTAGCAGTCAGTTGGTGCTCCAATTTTTCTTTCTAGTGAATTATTTGTCACAACAAAGCATGAAAACTTTTGCAAAATCGGGCATCATTATAGGTGGCTTGAAAAGGGCTATTCGTTAAGATTAGATTGGCCTATTGGGCCCAACTCTGACTGATATAAGTAAAAAGAAGCTCATTTGAGGTATTACTAGGATATGACTCGGGCTCCATTTGAAGTGTTTGCAGACATTGCTGAAAGCTTCTTTAGGGATAACAGATTTTCTGTGTAGAACCGTGACTAAGTTCTTTACTAATATGACAAAATGAGTCAGAAACGAGATACCTGTGGTATTGGATTGAAGTAGTTTTTTACCAGACTCGAGAGCTTGCAATAGATAATCTGAATCAGAACCAAAAACATATTACTCAAGTCTGTCAAATTTTGGTAGTTACGGAGTGGTAGATTTACAATCCATATTACCACATGAATCACCTCACAAATGCTCAGAATTAGTAATATTGTCACTTGATAGATGAATTATTGACTAGATAAAACTTTCAAATGGTTCCAAAGGTTTGAAATTTAGAGCAGCTTCATTGTGAATAAGCATGTCAGGATGTTTTGTTCCATGCATGATTTCAGCTTTTTCTGGATTTCTTCTGCTCTTAAATTTATGCTACAAACTTTTTTCATTAGAAAGGAAGAAAAAAAAAAAAAAAAAGAAGTTTCAACTTTGTGATGGGGGAAAATTTTAACTTTAGCTTGAACCATTTTAATACATGCAGATAATCAAAGAAGTGTGTCACAAGAACAGCCATCAATAGATTCTATATCCAGTACTAGATCCAACTTTATTATCTTTCTTTTGCCCTCTTTTCAAGTCAGAGATATTCCTTGGCTAGATTTCTGGTATACTTAATTAAATTGGCATGGTGATGTGTGCAGATGAATCCATGGCAAGTAGTATTCCTAAACGGACGGCCGAAGAAATGGAGGTGCAGATGCTTGCAACATCTGGTGACCCCATGTTACCCTACGGTTAGTGACCAAATGGCCTACCTACTAGCTGGATATTTGAATACAATTTGGCTTTCTATTGACTGAGGTTTTGCTTTGCTTTTCTTTTTTTTTTTTTTTTGGCAATTTGCAGAAGCAGTGTAAATGTACAGCAGTATTTGAGAAAGCCCTTGGGAAGCCTAACCGTGGATTTAACTGTTAGGAGTGAGAAATTTTAGCTGAAGAAGTGGTTTATGTATTAGAATTTAGAGCAGTGTTTGTGGAACTTTATGCCCTGGCTGCCCAGGTTGGCTGTGGTAATGAAAATGCCTTCTCTAGTGGCAGTTTTTGGTTAATTTTTAATTTATTAAAAACAATTACGATACTCTTGTGTGTAAACTTCATTTTTAATTAAGTGAGAAAATACTTGAGGCATGGTACTGTCTCTGAAGCCTGAAATATTTTGGATAATATTTCATCTATAAAATTCATATATTACTTTTTTTTTTTCACACAAGGGAGGTGTAAATATTAAGAATAATTAGAATAATAATAAGGTAATTATGTAACAATAATTTTTTTTAATATTTATTTGTGTAAAAAGATAATAAATAATTTTTATTTATGTTCAATTAAACTTATTCCTATATAATAATATATTATTTAAATACAGTAGTTTTATATATGTATATCTCAATAGAAATTAAATTCTTTCTTACATGGCGATTGGTTTAAAGAGATTATTTTTATAATAATATTTTTTATTATTACAACCATTTTTTCTTATAAGTTTAATTTAATATATTAGGGATATCTAATCACAATAATGAAGCAAACAGGAGACACTATCAAGTGCTTCCAGTATCGCTCGTCCTGAACTTGGTAGTAATATTAACGCCAAGAAGTTTTCTCACAATGCAAAACATGAAAATAGAAAGAGCTTAAAATATATATGAGGTTCCCTGACCAATATAAATCTTTTCCAGATAGTAGACAAACACGCTATGCAAACAGTCCCAAAAATGTTAAGCGTTTGCCTCAAATCATACATATTCAGTAGCATTCAGAAGCAGGCACCTATCATCTATCCAGCAACTGATTTGGAAGTATCAAATTCCAACTTCCAAACATAATTCTATTAATGTCCTTGAATAGGGAGAAATGACCCTTCAGAATGTTCTCACTCCCCTATCTAAATAATCCCGCTTCCCAAGATGAAGGCTTATCAGGTCCATAGGGATTCATCTTCAGACTGTTTTGTACAACTACAGAAAATATCATAAATGATATCGATATGACGGAATTTGAAAATATTAATCTTTACATATCAAAAACACATACAAAAGAGCTGTAATAAAGTACTATAACTAGTTAAAATATTTAAAGCCGTGAAAAAGAAGTGACCTTATCTTCAGCCAGAAGAGGAAGATGAAGAAGAATCTCGAGAGGCTCAGTATCAGCAGCCATGACAATGAACTCAGAGATACCCCTGTTGAGAGTCTTGGTGGCTTCATTAGCGCCCTTTTTGAGCTGTTTGTAGTTGGCTGCTTGCTGAACAAGGTCCAATATCGTAATGGTGAGGTGAGAATCGGCAAGCGGGTATGCCTTTGGGTTTACTGCTTCTCCAGTCTGTAAAATTCAATTAAACAATAAATAATACAATCAATTCATTCATCAAAATCATATTAAAATTCAATTAAGGCAATCAATCGACAATACCATTTTCTCAAGCAGAAAGGGAGGCTAGGGTTTCTCACGGAGCACTAAAGGCTAGGGTTTAAGACCGTAAAGAGGGACTTGGTTTACATTGTGGGAAAACCATTCCCCTTAATACTTGGTCTAATCAATAGAAGTACCACAGGTCTTAATTACTTTAAACGAAGCCCCTATCAGTTGAGAGAGTATAATTTTTAACAAGAAAATCTTGTGTGTGCAGGCACGGGCAATACAAGTGGAACACGTACTCATCCAATCAGCGATTTTGAGATGAGGTCACATGTACACAACGCATGTAACTATTGAAAATCATGCGTACAGGCCATATTCATATGTAGTGATAGATTTTGACAATATCAACTATTTAAGACGATTTTTAACATATTTCGATAAGAAAAATAGTCTAGAACGATGACTAGATAACTATATTTTATAGGGAATATGTTTTTTCTGATAAGTTAATTGAATATGTTATAATGTATGAAAATTAAATATTTGGTAAGAATTTGGTTTGAAAAAAGGGTTGAAATTTTGATTTAAAAATTGTGTTTAAAATTGATTATTATATGTAAAATTTGATGAAGTTTATAATTGAAATCATGAAATCAAAAGTCTAAATAATGGAGGGAAAGGATTTGATTGGGTAGTGGAAAATGTTGTTTTGTGATGATTTGCATAATATGAGCGATTTTGTGTCACTATATGCAATTTGCAATAAGTACATGCGTTATGCTTAGTGATGTGGGTTGGAGATCGGGATGTGAAGTGAATTTTTTGAATAGGTTAAAAATTTAGTTTTTGAGGGTTTTTACAAGTTTTTAGCGCAATTAGGGGTTTGTGGAAAGGTGGTTACGTGAGACTGACAAGAAATTTTAATTGAAATACCAATTTTATCCTAATTGCTCTTCATTTTATATTTAAAGACACCATTATCAACATAGAAAACCAACAATTCTCTCAATTCTTCAAAAGTATAATTTTGTCAAAATTTCGATGTCACATGTTTCAGAGCATCAAAAGAAGTTCAACAATTAAGGTAATCATACGTATTTTTAGTAAAAACTTTAATTTTGTCACATTTAGAAAATGTATAAGCTTAAGTGATAGAAATGACATGTATAAGCAAGTAATATTCTAATTGCTTCAAGTTTAACTACGGGAACATAAGTTTCATCAAAGTCAATACATTTCTTTTGAGAATAGTTTTGAACAACTAACCTAGTCTTGTTTCTCAAAACAACTTCAAATTTATCCATCTTGCTTTGGTATAAATATTTTGTGTTGATGGTAGGATAATTCATTAGCCTAGGAATTAGTTCCCATACCCAATTCCTTTCAAATTGATTTAGCTCTTTTTGCATGGTCGTTACTCATCCTTCATCTTGCAACGTGTTAGTAATTTTCTTTGGCTCCATTTGTGACAAAAATTTCATGAATTTATAAGTGTTCCTCATTGATGCCCTTGTCCTCTCTCTTTGAGATGGGTCACTAATGATCTCTCACCCTTTAACTTCATATTTCACCCATGGGAAAGAGACCTCCCTTTGTACTTCTTAAGGTTGCATTTGTATTTCATTTTATTATACTATATCAACTTGTGTTTCTTCTTCTTTTAGAGTGAGGGTCTCTTTAATTTTGAGATTTTTCATAAGCTCCATCATTTAATCATCATTTAACCTGTCCATACATTTAGAAAAAGATTCACCAAATATCATATGTGTAGCGACCCCCGCCCCAGGTTACTGTGCGCTGCGGAATTATACTGTAGATAATAATAAAATATACCTGAGACGAGAATCTCTACAGTAAAACCTGCTGCTGAAATAAAATTTTCTTTATAAAAGAAACTGTAACTGTAATTTACTATAAAAGTAAATTAAAATATACTGAAGCGTGCATATAAAACTCCCCAGGCTACTCATGTATGAAATATACTGTCATAAAGTGTATATAAAATATAATACACACGCATATACATGAGAAAATATAAGCATGCGAGCCAACATGCTATCTGCTGCTGCCGAGCCATATCCCCAAAATCTCGCAGCGATCTCGCTCCAGCTCAGCCCTCGAATCACTGACCTGCAAAAGAAAACAGGGAAGGGAGTGAATGACAAAGTCACTCAGCAAGCGTTTCCAAACACAACACTCGCAGGTCAAACAAACTGACTACGTGGCTCGCCACGTAGGGAAAATTCTGCTGGACAGTTTTCTTACTGAATTCTGTTAATTTTCTGTTCTGATACTGTTCTGTTTCTCATGAGATGCTGTACATGACAATGAAATGTATATGTTGATGTCATGTATACTAAAAAGCTGTAAAACTTGCCCTCGGGCTTGTTTTTTTGAAAAACTGTCTTTTCTGAAAACTCTTTCTGATAATAAAACTGTGACCCGAAGATCCTGAATATATACATATAGTATATGCTGAAATCTATATCAGAAAGTACTGAAAATATCTGAAAATATCTGCTATGCTGGCCATACTGATGAATACAGGGATTCGACACCCTGACCGTGTGAGTTCAAAGTCCTAATGAATCTACTGATGCACAACCAGCACTTTCTCTAACGAGCTTGGTCAGTGACCATGTCCTCTCTTGCGGACGCTGGTTTCCCTCTCTAGCGGGTGTGCGAACTCACAGGTGCCCCCTCGTATCCACCCCTATCTGATATATGAAAAATCATATATGAAAAATCATATATGTATATCTGAAAATCATGCTGTTGGATCCTTGGATCCAGTCTGAAAATATCTGGTATGACATGTCATGCTAAATGCTGATAATCATGCATGAAATGCTGATTAATTAGCTTATTACTGAGTTCTGTGTGCTTAGAAATGGCTTAAAGTGGCTTAAGTTCTCTTTTCAATTCATTCTCTAGTTTTTCTTAAGTGCACGGGCGTGTGTTCTGGGGCGCACGGGCGTGTGTCAAGGCACACGGGACCGTGTGCTCATCGTGCTGCTGGGCATGCAAGGTTCTGGAATATTTTCATGCAAATCTGGCTAGGCACACGGGTGTGTAAACTGAGGCACACGGGCGTGTATCACACTGCACGGGCGTGTGACAGCTTCCTTCTTCTTCCCGTGTCTCGCATACACGGGCGTGTGGAATTAGGGGAAAGCACACAGACATGTGTACTCGGGCACACGGGCGTGTGTCTGGGTTTTTACATGCACACGACCAGCTTACACGGTCGTGACCCATGCAGAATCGAGGCCACACGGGCGTGCATCAGGGACGCATGGTCGTGTGCTCGACCCAAATTCTATAGAAAGCGTCTGAAAATCCAGAAATTCCCACACCAACTCATCCACACTCCAAAATCATTAAACATCCACACATTCAACTGCTACTTGTATGCCAAAAGTCATCATGTCATCAACTCATACGCGCCATATAACATACATAAAGCATATATCTCATGTATATAAACATATACACATAAGCATGGAAAGCCACTCAATCATCCAATCATGCATCATATCAAGCTCAAGCATGCTGGAAATCTCTCATACAAGCACACATCAAGTTCACATAAGTTGGAAATAGCCAATCATATTCTGAACTCAGCGAAAGAGGTAAGGAAAACACTTACCTTGCTCCATGGAAGCTCTATCTTTCTCTCTGGAAGACTCTGGATCTCTAATCTGAAGTTGAGCGGCTGGGGGATCTCTCTCTGGAACTCTAGGGTTCACTGGAGCTGAGGAAGAAGAAGAGAAATAAGGGAAATAAGCTAGGAAAGTTGAACTACGCGCGCTGGAAGAAATAAAACAATTTATCTAACTGAGGCAAGACACACGGTCGTGTGTCCTAGGCACACGGTCGTGTGTGCGGTGGAAAATAGTCATTTCCACCCACCTTTGCGCAGAAACTGAAACTAAGCCCCAAAGGACTTCTAAATGACTCTTCTACCCCCCCTGAACTCTCTAAAATAACAATTCTACCCCTTGGGTCATTACAATATGTATAAATTATTCAATAACAAATGTCCTTTTGTTAAAGATTCTATATACTTTAGAAGTGAAAGAGCATCCTAGAAAAATTGCTACATCTAATTTGGCATTAAATTTTTCTAGGTTATCTTTTCCATTGTTAAACACAAAACATTTACACCCAAATGGATAAAAGTGTGCAATAATAGACTTCTTCCTTTTAAACAACTCATGAGAAGTTTTCTTGAGGATTGGGCTAATCATGACTTTATTAATGATATAACATGATGTGTTAATAGCTTCGCCATAAAATGACTTTGGTAAATCATGTCTATATAACACGATCTTAGCCATTTCTACTAGAATTATATTTCTCCTCTCAATAATCTTCTTTTGTAGAGGAATCCTAGAGGTAAAAAAATTATGCTTAATGCTATGCTTATAACAAAATGTTTCAAAATCAGAATTTTCAAACTCTTTTTCATGATCACTTCTAATGCATGTAATTGCATAACCTATTTGGTTTTGCAATCTTTTAATAAATGAAACAACGTTGTAAAAGTTTCATCTTTATGTGCAAGTAGTAAAACCTATGTGAACCTAGAATAATCATCTACAATAACAAAACAGTAACATTTTTCACCTAAGCTCATAGTCTTAGATAGACCACATAAGTCCATGTGCAATAGTTGTAATGGTCTAGAGGTTGAAACATAATTTTTGCTTTTAAAAATTGATCTAGTTTATTTTCTTAAAGTACATGCATCACAAATTCTGTCCTTTTTTAAAACAGATTTTGATAAACCTTTAACTAATTCACTTATAAAAGTTTTTCTAAACATCAATGCTTGTATGACCTAATCTTCTATGTCAAAGCCACATGTCTTCCTCCTAGGTTGACATGGGACACAAGTCTTTGAATGTAATGTCATGCAAATCAATAACATAAACATTTAAATTCCTATAACTTATGAATGCAGTCGTATTTGTGTTAGCATCAATTATCTCACAATATAAGGCATGAAAACACACTTTAAAGCCCTTATCACATAATTGACTTATACTAATATTTTATGCTTAAGAGCTTCAACATACAACATAACATTTATAAATAAGGAAATGTTATCTATAAAATCAATCCCAACCACATTAACTTTTGAATTATTTATAAAATTGACGCTTCCTTCATCCTTTGCTTTTAAAGAAGTGAAAAGATATTTGTTCTTCATCATGTGTCTTGAGTTACCGCTATCCAAGTACCATTTGTTATACCTCTTGTTCTTGACATCTAAACATACCTACACAAAGATATCATCTAAGTTTTCTTTGGTACCAAATGGTTTTGGGTCTATATAGGTTAGCTTTAATAGTCCTCTTAGGAACCCAAAACCTTTTCACCTTTTAAGGTTTGTCAATCCTAATTGGACATCCCCTAATTGTATACCCAACATAAGAATAATATTGGCATTTCATAGGTAAAGCATATAGTTTCTTTAGATGCTTATAAGAGTTTATGAAAGGGGTTAACCCCATTATAACTTAAACTTTCTTTGTTTATACCACTTTTTTGATATACTAGCGTCTCATCTAACCTCTTAGTTCTAATTTTAAATTTTTATAAAATTTCATTAAAACTAAGCACATTTTCCTTTAATTCATCAATTTTCTTCCTAAGTAATTCTAACTCATTTGTTATCTTGCATATTCATCCAATGCCGATTTTAACTCATTTTTAGCTAAATCATGTTCACATGTAACATTTTCTAGACCTAGTTTTAAGCTTACTAAACTTTTATTTCTAGAACTAACATTTTTAAATTCAATTAGCAATGAGTCAAAAGTATCCAGTAATTCATCATACAAGAAAGAGTAAAATTCATTTACCTCATCCTTTAAATCACTTTTGACCATGAAGCATAAGTTGACCCTTTCTTCCTTTTTTTCACTTTTGTCACTTAAATTATCACTCCAATTTCATATGCTAGCAAATGCCTTCTTTTTGAATTTCTTTTCATTTTTCTCCTTCTTCTTCTTCTTCTTCTTGAGCAATAAGCAATCTTGTCTAATTTGCTTGGGTTTCTTGCATTTGAAACTAATGACTTCTTTATCATGTTCTTCTTTGTTTTTCAATTTGAAGTCACTATTGTCCTTCAACCTCTTGTTTCTTAACAAGAATTTGCTAAACCTTCTTGCCAATAAACTCATGTCCTCTTCATCTATTGAGGACTCATCTTCTTATTCTTCAATTGCATTCAAGGTAATGCTTTTGGTGCTTTTACCTTCTTTCTCCATTGGTTTTCTTTTCATTTCAAAAGTAGGAAGTTTTCTTATTAGTTCATCCATCCTTATTTTTACTAAATCCTTAAACTTCTCTATAGTTATAACCTTTTTAGTCTAAGATTTGGGGCAAAGATCTTAACACCTTATTCAACACTTCTACATTCTCAAACTTTTTGCCCAGTCCTTTAAGATCATTCATTAAGTTTGAAAATCTTGTATGCTTGTTTGTAATGCATCATTGGTCTTCATCTCAAACAACTCATATTCTCTAAATAACAACTCTATCTTTGACTCTTTGACCTACCTTGTGCCTTCATGTGTAGTTTGGAGAATAACCCAAACTTTTGTTAGCCAAATCACAAGCAAAAACTTTGTTGAATTTTTCAAAATCGATGGCACAAAACAAAATGTTAACAGTTTAGGCATTTAAGCTTAGCAGTTTCTTATCATCATCATTATAGTCATTTTCATCCTTTGGTAATTATGTCCTAGGATCTCTAAGTACTAAGTCTTTATACTCAATAACTTTTCACAGTTTATAATCGATTGATCTAATGTGTAATCTTATTCTAATTTTTCATTGATATAATTCACTTCATAAAACAATAGTGATCTAGTTGTGCATTGCCTCTTATTGAAAACAGGTGCCAAAGTGCTAGCTATTTTAATAAAGATCGTTTTGCTCTAAAAATCATTAGATTTTATAAAACACTAGAGACCAAGTTTTGATATCAAATGAAACACCTTTTGGCTAGAAAAATAATTCTAGAGAAGGGGTGAATATAATTTTAAAAACAAATCTTTATATTAAAAATTTAGCACAATATTTAACATAAGTGAAGAAATAATTTTAATACACAAACAACCAAAAGTGCAATTTATTGAAATGTAAAAGATAAGGGAAGAGAAGTTTGCTTAGCAAATTTATAGAGATTTGGAGCTTTTAACACAAGTCTCTTACATCCTCTTCCTTAATCAAACTTGATTGAAGTAGCCATTATCTTCAAATACCCAAAGATATAATAGTTTTTTTGATGCAAAGGGAACTTCGCCTTATTTACATTTTGAGTTTAAATACACGAATTTAGATGTGAAATTACTTCTAAATAGGTTGACATATAAGGTTAATAACAAGTCTCTTAAATGTAGAATAAATATAAGCTTAGAAAGAGAAAGAAGAGTGAATAAGAGTGATGAAAAAATGTTGGCTTCAATGTGCAATAAGTTTCTAACCATTCTCACTTTAAAATGGCTAAATGAAAAGAAGTCATTGCCATCAATTTGTATCCATTGGATAGTTGGAAAGAATGTTCTTGTAGTAAATTTTTTAGATGCATAGTTATGTTAATCGAGTGCACAGTCATGTTTACTTCATTTATTACTTAGATCATACTCTCAATAGTCGAATTTATAAACCGCCAAGCATGCATGATGGTATGTTTCCTACATACGATCGTGTTTTATCTCTTCATGTATGTCCCTTCAAATTCTATAAGCTTGCACGAAACTTTAGCACTATCAACACACAAGACACAAACGATGGCCATTATGCTTGTGCACAATCGTGTGCCAAAGATGCAAGGTCATGCTTTGTCAATTGCTTCCAATAAGCCCTTACATAATCAACATTGCACTAATAGGGTGGTAATGTGTCCATTCTTCACTGAGCATGGTCATGTACTTTTTTCTTGCACGATTGTGCATTTTTTTCATGAATTGTGCATTGCCTAATACTGTTGCATGATCAAGCTGATAATATACCTCCTGATTTTTCACTTGCACAATCGTATGATAACTTTATTTGTAGTTATGCATTGAATAGAGTACTTTGACCATCTCGCACAATAAAGCCACATGTCCTTAGCGATCATATTTCTTCACAAGACATGACACACGATCGTGGTTTGACCTTTGACCTTCTTGCTTAGCATGACAAGGATACAAGATTAAAGGACTCATGGTTCTTCACAAATACTGTTGCCCAATCGTGTGTCTTACGTAGACATGATCATGTTTTTGACTTTTAATCCTTTGACTCAACACGATATGATTGCACAATTAGGATGGTAAGGTTAGACTTGAAACATGTAAACACGGTCATGCTATACTCCAACACAATTGTGTTGGATCTAAAAATTTGTCTAAAAGTCATAGGCCCTAACATGGTATTTTTGACGCATGAGTTAGAATATAATTGTGCAAGGTTGTGTAATGCTTGAAACTTGGAAAACTTAAACTTTTTGCTCTTTAAGTCATAAACTAACTCATGCTAGGGGTAAATTAGTCTTTTAAATATATTTTTATCATTATCAAAACGTTATGGGTTTAACAAAAATATAAACAGAAATTAAAAAAGACATTCCCTAAAAAGGACTCAATTTTATATAAAAGTATTTGATATCTAACTTTTATGTCTTTACTTTTCTCCTTTCAATAATCTGTAACATTTATAGGATGAAGGAAAGTGATCACAATCTTATCATTTACATTTAAATTTAAATTATAATTTTCTAATTTGTTATTGCAAAAATAATAATGATGGGAGTTTTTTTTTTTGGTAAGTAACAATTGGGAGTCAATAAAACAAGAAGTAATTGTTTTCCATTATGGATAGATTATACTAAGAAAATGCCTACAAATAGATTGTAAGTTCTAGAGCATTCATCGGTCAAAACACAAGTTATTGCTTTATAGCTCATTGTTTTTCAAGAAGATGTTTTGCAAGTAGAAAACTACCATATAAGAATAATATATATTGATTATATATTTATACTGAATTATTAAAGAACTTGTATTTTTAGTTTCATAACAACCCTTAAGAATATGATAATAGCAATTTGAAATTAGTTTTTTGAACCATTCAAGACTATTGTAAAGGGAAGAAACATGTAAATTATGCTTCTCTTTTTACTTAGTAGAAATATTTTTCCTAAGAGCATTTCTTGCTTTTTCTCATTCTCTTCCATTTTCTCTTAACCAATTGCCAATTTGTCTCGATCAAATCCAGAAAATCTATTCGAAGATTTGCTAGAATGTAAGAGATGACTTGCAAATTACTAAATAAATCTATAGATTCCAACAAATTGTTGATGTAAGAGGGCTTGTTTGTCACTACCAAAATGAGTACATACCCTGAAGTGGGGTTGACATGTTAACATTAACTAACCTTCCAACCCTTTTTTTGTTTAGTTAACATGTGACAGACTTTTCTCCCTCTGCTTCTTTAGTAAGTAAAATTATATCCTCCTCCACTCAATGAAACTGAAGCTGTGATAGTGATTTCACTATGCAATTTCACTGTCACTCAAAACGCCAAACCCTTAAAAACTCTGATCATCTATTCACAACCTTATCTTTGTTACTAATCATTATCTTCATTTGCTCCTTTCTGCACTTCTACATTGCTATTGAATATGTAATAAAATAAATTATTTTGATATTGAAATATTATTTAAACATTTACTGTTAGTTATTGTCTTTAATGAGTGGTTTAAAGGAGTTTTCCTTTATTGATAGATGAAAGATGATGATATATTTATTTGAGTTTGTCCAGTTTGAAGTGCGGAATATGAATTAAGAGAATCTACAAATCTTATCCTTGTTGACTGGATGTCCACTTATTTTTACCTTTTTCAAAGTTTTGTGCCTTTCCATTTCATGAATGGTAATTGGTAAAGCTTAATTTTGTCAAACCAATTTACAATTCACAAACAAAAACATATCTTTACTTGAATTAGTAAGAAAGAAAGAAAAGTTAATATCTTTTCGAGAGAAAGGACTGCAAAGGAAGGAGAAAGAACATGAAATGAATCTGGTTTTAGATGCTTAATATGCGCTTATAGATTTGTCAAGTGTCTGTCTCTTGTCTTTTTCTTTTATTCAAAGTCTTTTCTTTATTTTTTCTCCCTTCACCTCCTCCTTTAACTCAACAACAAGTCCCAGATGAATATATAATAAAGAATGAATAATAAACAATAAAAAATTTTGAGGTGTCAATTTTTAATGGTAAGCAAACCCAATGTCAATATCTTGTTTCTTGATTTTATATATTTTTTAATCCTTTACACATGGTTGTTCTTAGCCTTAGATGTTTGCAGTCTTCTGCAAGATACAAGTAAAAAGAGACTTAATTTGCAGTTGACAAATTAGGTAGTCTCACTCTCTTTTCTCCTTTGTAGTTTTACTTTTTGTTCTTATAGTTGTATTGTTGACAATAATTATTATTTGTGACAGAGAAAGATAGCAAATTTACAATAGGCTTAGGTTGTTTGCCTCAGATCCAGGGAACTATGTGAATAAGAGTAATATCTTTTTTAGGGTTTTCCTGTGATTCTTGGGTTCTTTCTCATGACCCACTTTTTGTTGTTTTTTTTCTTTTAATCCTCTTTCTTTCTTGTGTTGAGGGCTAATAAGCTGTTTTTGAATTTGATTTAGTTTTTGTTTTAATATGATTGTTTTGTAAAACTTTCATTTGTTTCATTATTTATTTATTATTTTTTTTTTTTTTGAAGAGTGTGTGATTTGAAGCTCTTTTTCTAGTTATTTGCTTTTGTGACTGTAGTTGGTGGAGGTAGATAAAGAAGAGTCCAGAGAAGAAGACACTAGTATCATGTCTATTTAGGGTTATGGTTTCCACAAATAGAAGGTTGGATGCATTATTGTTGACCAGATCCGACTACCTATTTCCCTTGCACCACATTTTTTAGCTAAAACCATAAGTTAGCTGAATTTGCTTCCACTTTTTGAGTGTATTGAATTTAAGGCATGGAAAATGGTCTATTAAAACCCACTTTTCATATCACAATATTGTTCTTGATAAGAGAAGAAGGTGAAACTTAGGTTGTATAATGACAGCTTCTCAGATATTAGTGCGGTTGGAGGGCAACTTTATGCACTGCAGGGATAGGGAATTTGATGCAGGAGATGTCTTCGGCGGTTGCAGTGCCATTTAGAGCAGGTAATTCCGTTTTTTATAACCCAACAATAGCTATCCAACTGGATATCAGAAGTCTCCAGGCGATGGACGACACAGCTGACTTGTTATGTAATTCCGTAACTAGGGTTTCTGCCCAGTCTGTTGTGTGTGGACACAAGAATTTTAATTCTAGTGATTTGGGAAATGAAGATTGTAATATATCAGGGGTGGTGCCAGAAGATGAGAAAGTGGGAAGAGCACCTTTGTTGGATATGATATCTGAAAATAAAAGGAATTGGATTGGTAGTGATGAAGTTATCAACCACGAATTTGAGGAAGATGATTCCTTATCAATGGAGGGGGATCAGATTCTAGACACACTTTCAGTGACAAGTGAGACTAGTAGCTTATGTGGAGAAGACTGTTTGGGTTTTGAGTCTACATCTGAGGTAGGAACATTGAGTTCAGTTGATATTGAGAAGAGCATCTTCAGTGTAGACATTATTGACAAGGCCAATAATTTAGGGGAGTCAAATGTGGAGACTGAGATAGTAAGTGATGCTCTTGCTGTGCCTGTTACCATTAAGGAAGAGATTGGAGATGGGTCCAACCAAAAACCATCTTCAATTCTTCTTCAAATGACTTTCACAAAAGGGGTGAGTGGAACTATTGGACGTAGCGTATTTGAGGTGGATAATGTGCCCCTTTGGGGATTTACATCTGTGTGTGGAAGGAGACCTGAGATGGAAGATGCTGTTGCAGCTGTGCCTGGTTTTCTGAAAATTCCTATTCAAATGCTAATTGATGACCAGGTACTAGATGGCATGAGCAAGCGATTTAGTCAGCAGACTGCTCATTTCTTTGGTGTCTATGATGGCCACGGAGGCTCACAGGTATCTTTTTTTTTCCCTGTAGATGTTCCTTGCATAGATTTTTTACGTTCAGTTCAACTCTGGATATGATGTCGTTTTGCAAGGAAATTTCTGTTATGGGGTTTGCTTGTTCAGGTTGCAAACTATTGCCGTGACCGTGTCCATTGTGCTTTGGCTGAGGAGATAGAGCTTGTTAGGAAATGCCTGAGTGATGGAAGCGCAAAGAATACTAGTCAAGAGCTATGGAAAAAAACATTCACTAATTGTTTTGTTAAGGTTGATTCTGAAGTTGGAGGAAAAGTAGGGCAAGAGCCTGTTGCCCCTGAAACCGTTGGTTCCACTGCTGTTGTTGCCATTATTTGTGCATCCCACATTATTGTAGCAAACTGTGGGGACTCTAGAGCAGTTTTATATCGTGGGAAAGAGCCCATGGCTTTGTCTGTGGATCATAAAGTAAGAGATCGTCAACTGTCATCTTGCATATTTTCAAGGATTATGGGAAACTGACCTTCGTTTATTTTATTTGTTTATTATCACAGCCAAATCGAGAGGATGAATATGCAAGGATCGAAGCAGCTGGAGGGAAGGTTATACAGTGGAATGGGCATCGGGTATTTGGTGTTCTTGCAATGTCAAGGTCTATTGGTATGTTTTCCTTACAGTGTTCGTGTCTTTATCATTTCACAAGTTAACATGGTGTAGCTATTTAATGAGGCAGTTTTCCCAAGTAGTGCCCTCATTGGTGATATCTTTTTTAACAACTAGGAATTATCATGTGTGATTGACTTTCATAGAGTAATTAGTTAAAACTATTTTCACATTTAGGGGATGATTTTGTGGTCTTGAATGGCCATTATTTTGAAGCTTGCTCAGTTTCTGTCCCCTTGGCATTGTGGATCAATATTGAAGTCTTACAATAAACATAGCAATTATACGTTGCATAGGAAGTCAAATGGAAATTTTTGTGAGATGGGTTGGATATATATTTGGTCAACTTGTTGTCCTAGTTTTGCCTTAGTAGTTTGAGTGGTAAATTGAAGTGTTACTATGGGGCTAAGTATTCCCACTGCCCGCAATTTGTTCCCCAAGTGAAAATAATTGTTTCAAATGGATACCATCATCTATGAAATTTTTTGATTAGGGGCATATGAAGCCCTTGTATGAACTCAAACACCAAACTCCGTATAGCTCAAATTCGGGAAAACTTTTGTGTGGCCTACAGGTGATAGATATTTGAAGCCTTGGATCATCCCTGAACCAGAAGTAATGTTCATTTCCAGAGCAAAAGAAGACGAATGCCTGATTCTAGCCAGCGATGGTTTATGGGATGTCATGACAAACGAGGAGGCATGCAATTTGGCGAGGAAGCGAATACTACTTTGGCACAAAAAGAATGCTGCTACACTTACCTCAGAGCGAGGGAAAGGAGCCGATCCCGCTGCCCAAGCAGCAGCCGAGTACCTTTCCAACCGCGCTTTCCAAAAGGGAAGCAAAGATAACACCACAGTAATCGTGGTGGATCTGAAAGCTCAAAGGAAGTTCAAGAACAAAACATGACGGTCTGGCGTCTCTTTTTTTAGCTGTTGAACATAGCCATGTATGATACATATGCTGATATGATCCAATATAGTATTTTGCCCATCAGATTAGCGTGAATGGTTCAGGGAAAATCCATTAAATGAGTGATAGTGCTGCCACAAACATAAATATGAAAATCCATGGAAAAGATCTTAGCACTGAATCTGAATGAAAACATGCTAAAAGGCAACACACAGAAATAACTACAGAAACTATTGGGATTTTGATGATTGTTGATGAGGCCTATAAAACTTTTGTGGCCATATTCCCTGGGAATGTTTTATTCACGATGATTTATGCTGCCAATCAATCACTATTTAGTATTTCCTGTATGCCAACTCCTTTGCAGCCTCAGCCAGATGTTCTTCGTTCTGAACATTCTGAACCCACTTTGCGTTGATGTCAACCCTTTCAAGACTCTGCTTCAAGGTTCTAGCAACTGAGGGCTTAGATCGAGTGGCGAAAAACTCATCTATTTCTGCAGCCTTCTCAAATGAAGCAAACTGGGCAAGGGCAAGACAGGAAAAGGGAAAAAAGGAAGTTTAATCCACACCAGTTAAGTGTGTTAACATTTAAAAACTAAAAGCAGGTTTTAAACAGGTAAAAGATCTAGTAAGAAATTGAAAATAGGGAGAGCAGGGAGAGACAAACCGGTGAGACAATTGCACTGACAAAGCGTGTTATGAGAAATCCAGAACCCCAAGTTTTCCAGATGTGCTCCCAGTTGTCCTGTATTCCAAATAAAGAATGAAATATATTGTTCAGGGAGATTTTAATGATAGCAGAGTAACCCTGATGGTAAGATCACTACTGAAAATACTTTTTCCCTTTTCAAAGTTACAAAAGATCACAGTATGAATATGCAATAGAGCAGGATTACTAATTTCTGTACGAAAGTGAGCCAATCTTGTTTGGTGAGTTTCCACATCTCATAAATCCTAACCCTAGAAGAATTTTCTTCCATCCGATGCACCACAGCAGGATTCACCTTCTCAAGCTTTGACAGCTCAGTCAAAACTTCAAAATTTAAGCTATAATAACTCTCATCTACTATCACAACATCTCTTAATTCTAAACAATTTTTAGTTCAATGCTGGAGATATTTTAAAATTTTGAGGTCCCTGGGATCCATGGCAATATGTTCATCTCAAAGCACACAATCATTGAGATTCACTTGATGCTCTTCAGTGACGGTTAGTTATCTTCCAAAACTTTTAATGACTGATGGCTTAGAATTCCAATCCTTGCAATTCGGTGCAAGAAAACCTTGCAATAAAATCTCAACATCAACTCACCAATTCTTTTGCAAGCTTTATACTCTCTGGAAATCAGATTTATAAGGTTTCATTGGTTCAGTTGCATAATAATGTGAATCCAAAGTATTTTCCCTACAGTACATAAATATTCAAATTTTAAGAAATTCTAAACTTCACAGTCCTATCCATGATTAGAATAATACAGACACCTCTCTCTTTCTTCTTATTATTCTTCTTCAAACTTATTTTTTCACTTTTTCCTTCCTGATTGACTTAAGAAATCTCAAAAACAATATACAATGCATAAAATGCAAAATTACATCTCTAATAAATATGATACCAAAACACAAAGCATTCACATTGCTACCAAACTTATTATTCCATAACTTAGATGAGTTCTAGATATGTGGACGGGTAATACCTTCAGCCACTTCCAAGCCTCTTCACGTCCTTCTCTACTGACAGCAAGTCCAAAGACCGCATCTTGAATGCGAACCTATATATTAAATTGGAAGTTAAATGAGTGATTGAATGGTTTAATATTGACACCCAACCGCATCAGTAAGAAACTACATAACAAGATACCTCAGAAGACAAAATAAAGTTGAGAACTTCACGAATTATATTGGCATCTGTACAAGATGCTAATGAACCTGAAAATTGTAAGCGAATATGAAACTGCCTCCAACTCTATAATTCCAAAATATTTTGAATCACTTTGAAAAAAGGCCTTTTTGATACCTAGAATGCGTGTTTTCTCTTGACTTAGATCAGTCTCTCTATATATTCTCAGAAGTGATTCATAACCTGATCTGTCTGAGGAGCTGACTTTCCGCATTACTGCCACATAGACTGCCTGCAAACAATCATTCAGTGAATACAGGTTGTAATTGAAGGATATAACTATTAAATTGAACTTCACAGCCAACAACATTTCGTAAGTCAGGAGGCAGCAGTGGTGTATTTCTGTCTTCTAAGAAGGCATGGAATCGCCTTATTGCTTCATTCAGGGTTTCATCATGTCCCAGCAAAGCAAGAGCAGCCAAAATTTCTCCTCTCAACATTGCATCTAAATGACTTTCACCTTGTTTAGGATCCCAACCAAGCCTCCTATAAAAAACTTAAATAAGTTAAAAAAAAATAATAATAAAAGCAAATGTGCATTAAAGCGGACCACAACAACGTTTCTATTTGCAAAAGCATCCTGAAGATACTGTACATTCAAACAAAAACAAGCACAAAATGTGACAAACTACCTTAAGATTTGAAGTTTGATACTAAAAACAAGGCAACATGCAAGCTTAATCATCAAGCAGTTAACTAACTTATGCAAGACATATCATAATTCTATACTTGCAGTTAAAGTTTTGTGCACAACATGCTAAGATCTTCAGATATATTATGAGCAAAAGAAGACATGGGAATGCAGAAGAAGCATTTTCTTCTCTCTCAAAAGTAATTTTTTCATCTCCATCTATGAAAATATATATTTAGCTTCTTACATCACACGATAGACAACTCCTAGTATCAAGAAAAATCAAATAATTTATCTATAGATATTTTTCACTATTTACCTCTTAGTTTGACATAATAGCCCTTTCATTGCATTTTATAAATTACACATACATTCTAATGCCTGCATACATTGATCTATCCTACAGGTGATGAAATTGTCATGATATATACCCAGTATATTGCAATAGGCAATAATGATTAATTGATTGGAGCATCCCAAAGTCACTTTTTAAATTCAACCAATTAAATCATTGCTGACTATGAGGTGTAAATTAATGTTTAAGAAGCTGTTGTAAACAGGATACTCCCTTTCCTACAAAAACTCTAACATAAGACTATGAAAAGGAAACTCAATAATTTATATATCAAATACATACTCAGCAGAATATTGGAAAAGGCAGATAAAATATAGTTTAATGTAGTCCAGTAATTCAGGTCTTGCATCAGCTACAATCCTCAAAACTTTATAGCTTATCTGTGAAATGAAACACATAAATAGCACTAAGCACATATATGAATAATATTTACAGAATATGCTAATAAAATTTACACATAATATGCAGTTGAACATTACACTTATCAAATTAGACACAACAGTATACTCAGTTTCCTCCCGATAAGAACCCATCAAAGTAAGCAAAGAGGTCAAAGACAGCTGACGAGCCATACAAAGAGCAAATGAATCATCCAAAATGCCTGTTAATGAATAAATAAATGTTGTTAAATTCTCCCTTTCAGCATTACAGAAACAAATTTGGGGCAGGAAAGGGTGAAGAAAGTACCAAATCTGTCTGTTTCAGATAAGTTTTTCTTCCCTATTGCACTTCTAAGTTTAGCTGCAAGGTCCTCATCATATTTCACCCTATAGAAACCAGACTGATTAACATTCAGTTTTATCCAAGTGCATGCTACATTCTTGCCTTCTTTTGAAATTGAACTACCCAGGAACTCCTTGATGTTGAGAGTTTCGGACTTATTTTGCAATAAGAAATTCTTTTGCACATCGTATGAACCACAACATAATGTTATTGGGACAATCCATTGTCCCTCCCCAGGGGAACCACTTGACAGGAACTGTGACTGCCATTTAATAAATCTACACATCAGAGCACTGTAGTTTCTAAGTGTCAAGTAAATGGAACTCACATACAATACTAGAGCTAATGATTCATTTGAAATAATAGATATTAGTTCACACTTCAAATTGTGGGTTGTTTAAGAAACCAAAACATGAAAAACCTGTTCAAATTCTAATTTCTCTTCTTTGACTTTTACAGAGATGACTGGATATCCTTTCTGCTTTGTCCATGAGTTCATGAGCTTGTTCACAGGTTCACCAGATCCCTCCTCAAGTGCAGCCCATAAGTCTTGGGTTTTTGCATTAGAGCAGGCATATCTTTTTATATATGAAGCAAGCGACCGCTGATTGCAGCAATAAGGCATATAAAATTAAATAAAGCTAACTTCCAGGGAGAAAAATCCAACAACACAATAAAGTTTATAAATGTAAGAAAAAACAATAATAAGCACATTACAGACAGAACACTAATTGAGCAATATAAATTGCACTTTCCAATTTCTTTCCATAGTCCTCATTTGGTGGGCATCAACAAGTACTGTACTCCACTTATTGAGTTTGCTAGTAAAATTGAAAAACTCTTGATGAACCAGATTTAACTTCTCTCACCCATAAAATTGATAAAACTTTGTATCAATCCTCAACTATAATAACTTATATGTCCTAATGGATCCTAGTCACTCACCATGGTAGAACAAAACATTCCCAGACAGTGCCACTGATCAGTTACCAACAAAGAAACACAAGCAACTGAGAAAAAGCAAAAATTCGTAAAATTTATTGTCTAATTAATTCTCAGAGCCAAGAATAAGACAGGAGGCATTTTTTAATGAGCCAAAGTCCATGACAACACCACTGATATGTAGGTTAAACGTCCCTCATAAAACAAGCTAAACACATTAGCATCAGTATCTTACTATTTGCAGAAGGAAATAAATAAAGAAAAAGCAAAGCAACGTAAATTCCCATTTACAGGTCACGGAATGAAGACTATTTTCATACTACTTATGAGTATACTACAATGTTATGCAAATTTTGCAAAAACAGACAAAGTATTTGAAAATTAGGAAGATCAGGTGACTTATGCAAGAAACTTGAAAAAGAAACAAAAAGAATGACAAACCTGAAAGACTTCAGCACCTAGATAGCTTTGTAGCATCCTGATGACAGATGCACCTTTTCTATAACTTATTGCATCAAATATTTCATCAATTTCACTAGCATGATTTATATCTACCTGGGAAGAACAATATGCTTAGGACATAATATACAAGAAGAACAACCATATTAATTTCCTACAAGCAGACAAAATGAATTGTAGTCAATGATGAAATACCTCAATTGGGTGGGATTCGGCTAGTCCATCCAACCTAAGACCCTCAGTAGATTCATCAAGAAACTGAGTCCATATTTTCCATTCTGGAAACAAGCTATCAGTTGCTAAATAGCTCACCTGCACACGATCAATTACATGAACTTTATTTGACAGTTCATGCTGTAATATGTGCAACAAGTATCCATATGAAGCAAAGGAATCACCCATGTTGCAAAACCCTCATTAAGCCATAAGTGTGTCCACCATTCCATTGTTACAAGATTGCCAAACCATTGATGAGCCAATTCATGGGCTACTACTGTTGCAACCTTAATAACAACCAGGAAAAATAATTAATTAGTAAATATATTGTGGACAATGATGAAAACAATAGCTCCATCATTACAATACTAAAAGTAGAACCAGAATATATGACCAAAGATGACAAATGAGCATTACCCTTTGCTTGTTAGCAGCTGCAGAATGTTTATCATCATAGAGCAAAGCTGTTTCACGATAAGTGACTAACCCATAATTTTCCATGGCACCAGCAGCAAAATCAGGAATTGCAATCATATCCAATTTAGGAAGAGAGTATGGCGCCGCAAAGTATCTGCAAAAGTTAGCACTATTAATTTGATAACAAACAGCAGGTAATATTCTGTGCACTAAGAAAGGGACAGAATGGTTTAACCAGTAATCATAATCAGTGTGGTCTATCATTTCACATTTGTCAGCCTGAAATGTGGAGCCCAAGACTAAAAATCAATATATGACACGATGAGGCGATGGAAAAACATACTCTTTGTACAGTTCAAGCGTCTTCACAGCAACATACAGAGCAAATTTTCCTTGATCAGCCTTCCCAATTTGACAGTATACTCGCACTTTGACACCTAGGTAAAGAGTTATGCAAGTTTAGATAATAATGAATATAGTAAAAACCAATAAAACCCAAGAGAACATAAGGTATAACCATACCATCAGAAGTGTGATCTTCCACATAATCAAACAAACCAATAACAACTGCCACCAAATATGTAGACATTACTGGTGATTCTTCATAAGAAACTGTTTTATGATTACCATCCACTTTCTCCTCAATGATTGGCATGTTGGAAAGAGCCACTAGTTCAGATGGCACATCCAATGTGATCTTGAACGTAGCCTGCAATGCCACATGCCAATAAATATGAAAATATACTTCAAAGGGGATTCAAACCATGAGATTAACCCCCGTAGATTACAAGTGATAAAATGAAAGATTTTGAAGGTCTTAAGCTCGCAATACCTTGCAAGCAGGTTCATCCCAACAAGGAAAGCATCGCCTAGCA
Organism: Anacardium occidentale; assembly: GCA_026122585.1. Classification (NCBI taxonomy): domain Eukaryota; kingdom Viridiplantae; phylum Streptophyta; class Magnoliopsida; order Sapindales; family Anacardiaceae; genus Anacardium; species Anacardium occidentale. The sequence continues at coordinate 621,012 of JAJEJH010000059.1, forward strand.
TCAGCTGGCTCAAATTGGGTAACTGCCATATTTTTCTTCTGACCATCATGCTCAAAAGTGCTGAAGAGGAGAAATCACAACTTAAATATCAGGACTAATAGTAATATTAACCTTGTTGCAATACAACTAGGGCAAGAAGTAAGAAAAAGAATTATTATACAATACTTGTTCTCTTAAAATATGAAAATTTCTTACTATAAGAAAGCTGTATAGCTCAATAAGTCAGAGTTTGTGAGCGTTCCCAACTCCACACTTATCCTGACTCAACTAAGATTTGAAGTTTCTTATTAGTTTAGTTTTCTCACGTCACAATTTTTAAAAAGACATCATCCTCCATGGAAATATAAGAGCAAGAGAGCAGTTTGATGACCTAATTCCCATATTTTCAGTCTCTATCTCTAGAAAATCAAGTTGATCATTTTTTAAGCATTCCTTTCAAAATGCCTTCAATAACTTAAACATCCAGATTAAATTTATTTCAGCACCTTGTTTAAAAAAAAGAAAAGAAAAAAAATTGCAACAAAATAAAGCGAATCAATTTATTGATTTTAATGCTCAACATCCTTTTTTTTTTTCTCTGTCCTTATCTTTAAACGGTGAACAATCAAAAAGAAAGTTTGAATCAGTTACCTTCTATAGAACCCTTTCATTTTGTCATTTAAGACACCCTCAAATCCTATAGCCAAAACACCCATTCCTACTGGAAGGTTCTCGGAGAACTCCAACACCAAAATCTCGTCATCTTCCACCAACTCAACTTTCGTGAGCTCAAACACCTGTTTAAACATCCATTAGCTCAATAAAATACCAATCATCCACATATTCGGTTGTCGAAACATCACTTAAAAAATAAAAACAGAAATGTCAGTATCTCAGGTTAAAGTTCAATTTGAAAGATGAAAAACGACAAATAACTAATAAAATAACACTTTTCCCGTTCTATATCTCAGCTCGAGAGACTTTCTGCTAAAATAGTTCATTCATTAGTTATCATCCAGTTACTTAACGAAAAGATTTTAGTTTCTGATAACCAAACCGAAATGTTGTTGAAAATGGGAAAAACCTTGGAAGAGGATTTGGCTGTGAATGATACTGATCGGTCATTGATGGAGAGATCGGCAGCATTGAGAACAATGAAGCGCGTAGTTTCGAGGATGTCGAGGTCGATGGAGACGAGGCCTGTGAACTGGCAGGAGTTGAGGTCTGGTTTGAGATGAATATCGTATCGTTTGGGAAGTGCTAATTTCGGAAGACGAGGCTGTCCCTTGAACTGATCCATTTGCTTGGAACGGGAGACCAAGGAATGAACGTGGTCGGGGGTATATATAGATTGCTTTGTGTACAATTACTCTTAGAACGACATCGTTTTCTCACGTCATTATCGTAAAATCGACTTCCGTTTGGATATTCGCCAAAATATTAAGAGAATACTTTTTGAGTTTTTGGGTATAATTTGAATAAATTTTAAATAAAATTATAGAATATTAATACACAAGGTTCTTCATGGGGTTGTAAATCCATATTGACAATTATTTGATATTCTTAAATAAAAAATAACTAAATTGTACAAATTAAATTTTTTGTGTCTGAATAATCTAAATTAAAAAAAATATATAATACTATATGAGTACTTTTTAAATTAAAATTTTCACCTTTGAATATAATAAATTTGTCATTTATAATAAGGGAAATGAATTAATTTAGCTATTGTTAAAATTTTAAAAACAAAAACATTCAAAAAAATCCCCTTTTTTTCGAAGCTATCCAAATTTTTACTCATAACGAGATGTGGGTATTATACTCAATTACATAACACAATATTATTAGTATGTAAATCAGTATTTCTTATAAATGTATATAATGGTGATGCTAAAAAGGCATCAATAAAAAATACGCAAAATCTGTAAGATTTCGGTGTAAGAATATTAAAAAAACAAAAAAGTATTGTCATATGATCACACTAAAAAAGGGTGGTTTCCACCCCTATAGGCAAGTCAACACCCCTCCCTCCACACCCCCCTTCCCGACGCTTTTGCCATGCAGGGGTGGGATGATGACCAACCTAATTTTGTGTGGTCATCTAGCATTTTTTATAAAAAAAAAAAAAAAAAATTGAAATATAGAGTGATAAGATAAGTGGTTTTTTACGTGGTTTGATCAGAAAGTTGTATGAGAGCCTACATTCACAATGTAACTATTAATATAAGTAAAATCAGTTACTAAAAAATCATCCTCTTCTTACTATTCTTCTTACCTCTTTTTCTCCCTTTTCTTGTGAGAGAATTACATTTGAACAAAGACAATAATGATTGAAAATAATAAAATAGAAGTAGTTTCAAAACATATGACAAAGTAAAGACATTTGTGGGTTTGTTGCTAAATTTTAGTAAGTTGGTTATGGAGGTATAAACAACTTATCCAATTGGCTGAGTTATTCTAAAGGTTATGTTATATGTGGTCTCACATATATGGATATAAAGCTTATATAAGGAAGATGGGCTATCATAATTAGAATTTAGTGTGTAAATGTACTTTATTACCCTTGATATGTGAATATTTTAGCATCACAGATATATGTGTGTTGTTTTTCACGCAATGATGAATTGTATCTGAATTCGATGGAAAGCAAACCAAAAGACGCTTACGAATAACCAGTTGCTAACTCGAGTCAAGTCCAAGGAAGAACAAGCGAAGAAGGCACAATGGATAGGTAAATTAACCTATGTCACGACAGATGTGCAAGGCATAGTTCTTGGCCGCAATATGATAATACACATATGGGACAAAAACTTTATGCCACGACTAGGAAAGCTTATGTTGTGGCAAATTGGAATAAAACAATCTATGCCACCATAGGAATACATAGAGTAAATGTTGTGTTGTAGCAGAGAGCAAAATATTTGACGCTTAATAAATCCAAAAAAGTTATGCCATGGCAAGAAGAAGGCTTGCTGCGACATGAAGGCAGATCTATACTTTCCTTTCCCAACTAGGATTCTATTTAGTTGTCTTACAATTAAAGCAACTAAATTTTAAGTAGTTGTTTTCTCTTCTTTTTTTGCACTTTTGGAAAGACTTTTAGAGAGAAAAACAAGCATCACAAGGAGATCATCAAGCAAGATTCACTCAAGCAATTTTTCAAAGTTTGGACAAGCATTAGAGCAAAGTTCTTCAAGAGTTTCAAGGTAACTTTATAATAAAAGGGGTTTTTGCTATTAATCTTAAATTATGTTTTCCTTGAAATTATTTGTAAAAAATTCTTGTGCTATAAACTAATTACTTTATATTAGGGCAAGGATGTAATATGTTGTGATACTTGATTGTTGCTAATAAAGTTTCAGTTTTTATTTATATTGTTTGAGCAATTATAATTATGCTTAATGCTTTAGATGATTGACCACCATTCAATTGATTTTAGAATTTGTAACGATAACTAACTAGTGGATTATGATTTCTGAACTATTACAATTGTCATGAACTTCACGATAAAATTAGGCATAGTTATGCGGTTTGTGTGGTTTTAATAAATTCTTAAATTTTATGCGTCCATTGTTATTGATGAACACTCTTAAATAAGGTAGTTAGTAACAATGATAAGTTATATATCACGCAAGAACTTTTATTAATATGATAGTGAATTTGATCATAAACTCGTGAATAGTGAATTGAAGACTAAAACTTAGATAATTAAGTTAGCAAGTAGGTGAGGCCTTAGCCCTAATATTCATTCTCTGATTAATCTTTTCATGCTTGTTGTTGCTTAGTTCTCAATTTAGTTAAGTAATTTAGCAATAATTAAGTGTTATTAGTTTTTGATAGTTAAAATAGCATAATAATTAGAAGGTTTAGAAATTAGTACAATATTCGTAGGACAATATCTAGACTTAACCAAACTATACTCAAACAAACTAATACACTTGCTAGTACATTATGGTTAGTGTAGAATGCCAAAGACTAATTGGAAATAATCTAAAGGGGGATGAATAGGTTATTTACAACTTTTGAAAACTTAAATTTTTTTTCTATTCACTAATTAATTAATCAAACAAATAAGCAATTTAGCACAATAATATCAACTGCGCAGATATCAATATAAACAAACAAATAAAGAGAGAGATAGGAATAAAAATTGTTCAATCGATTTTAAAGTGATTTGGAGCTTCTCAACACCTCCTATGTCCACTACTTTAAGCAGTTCTGCTTAAGGATTTCCTCAAGTAATTTCAAATCTCGAAATTACAATAGTTTTTTATTAGGGGATTTCGCCCTCATACACTAGTTTTGATGATAAAAGATTGCATCCTTAACTTAGTTTTTATATAGATTACATTTTACACCAGTTTTATGGGATTGCACCCAAAGGTTTTTAAATTAAAAAGAAGTGAATTTGCCTCACAAGGGTGATATCACAATAAGCTCATAATGTTTCTCTATAATTATATACAAAATAAGTTCAATGAGAGAATATAAAGAAGAGATTTAGAGAATGAAAAACTATGTCTCTTGGGAATGCTTTCTTTAACCCCTTCATACTCAAATCAACTTCTAATTTATAAGAATTAAAAGATATAGCCATTAGAAGTTGATTGGATAGTTTTTAGAGATTTTTGGGCACTTGCATGTTCGTGTCCTTATGTTGCACGATCGTGCTTGTTTCATCCATTACTTTATGTGCTACTATTACTGTATTATTTATGTTTATTATTAAAATAAATATATTTTATTATATTGTTCTGAGAAAATAAACTTTTATTAGTATATATAACAAGGATTCTACACAACTACTTATTAAAAATATATGCACTGTGTGGAAAAATATAGCGTGATGGTATGTTAAAAGTTTACTGTCTAGTGTCCTGAATAAAACTCATATTTTTATTACTATTAATTAGCATTTGAAAACATAAATGATACTGTACATCTCATATGCATGAACAATATAAGCGTGCGAGCTAACATGCTATCTGTTAAAGATTGAATACATATATACATACACATATGAAACTAAAAACATCGAGTGAAGACCTGCTCAAGCTATATCCCACTCTATCTCATACTTCAAGGTCAGCTCCCCACTCAACCTACAAGAAAAGGAAAATTAAAGAGGATGAGTGACGAGTTACTTAGTAAGCATTTCTTATCTCTACCCTCAGGTAAGCTTTAAGTCGATTTATCACTGGCAAGCTATTAAGTGATAAACCTAACTAAGTTCTTGATAGCCTAATAGCTTCTTTTGATCTAGCTTTAGGCTTTTCTGTATTTTGGCTTCTTATCTTTTTACATGTCTAACTGAATAGGCTCTACTTAACATATGACTAGTCTCACCATTAAACTGGCAGACTTAACTTGATCCTCAACTAATTAAGTAAGTTTCCTCTTCTATTCTAACTCACCTTACTGCTTTTATTCTGCTTCATACCTCATCATAAGTATGCATATATGACTTAGCATGAAAAGGAATTTAGTTGAAACTAGCTCATTTAGTTTTTTTTTTTTTTATATTCATTATCTTCTTCTTTATCTGATTTCTGAGATCTATAATACTCTTGAGTTTTCTGAATAGTTTAACTGAATTATTTAGGTTTCTACTTATGATGTATATTGTGTACCTATTTTCCGTTATTTTATATTTATAGTTCATGATTTACTTATCTCTTATCTTGCTATCTATATGTTGCATAGTCATGCTCTCATTGATAAACATTCTCTATTGATACAATTTTCTTCTATCGCATGTGCCTGTTAGGGTATGTATTCGACACATACAGTCATGTGCCTTTAAGGTTTCATTGCTTTAGTTTTTCCAAAAGCTTACACAACTTCATACATGATTCTTATACTATCACTACATGACCAAGTTTTTCTATTAAGCACCGACGTGTATTGTAGTAACACAGACATGTATCTAAGTAATGACTTTTTCCTTTAGCACAACTAGACTTGCATAAGAAACCTTGGTAGTACAACCATATACTTAGACACATGGCTGTGTGTTTGAAAGTCACATGGTTGTGCATCCTTACTTCATCATGGATGGATGCCTTACATGACTCAAACTAAGTCGTGTGCTCTCCTTATGGGACACACACAATCATGCGACCTAGTCATACACAGTATTGTGTCAGACTATTCCTGTAGAATAAAACTTTTGGTCTTGCTTTTATCATGATCAATTCATATAAGGACCAGTTAGATAATTTAACATGGATTTTCATCAACTCAAAACCTATAGTGGTCCAACAGTTAGGCTATAAAATTTCACAATAATACACATATAGAAGGTTATATGAGATCGCACCTGTGTTTGTAAGCTCTTTCATTAACTTTATATGGCAATGAAAATGTTTCTCCAATGTTTCACAAGTCGATGACACTTGCAATAATTCATATAAAGAAAAACAAGAGGTCGTGTATAATTTTGGGATACTAGCACCTAATGTTATACAAGTGTGATTGTATCTTTCATGGGTGTGACTATATAAAATCTTAAGGAGATAGATTAAATTTTGTAGCATTTTCTTTTATCAAAACATGCTCACAGGCGTGACTGTAAAAGACATACACATGTGACCTTTATATATGCTGGTGAATGAAAAGCTTATGGTCATGCATCAATGTTTGGATAATGCACAAGCATTTGCATGTTTTATAGAAAATTGCATAAAGTTCAATCATGCAATAACCATCAATTAATTGTGTGTGTGCCAATACATGAAGCACACATGTCTATGTGTCAGTAGGTTATTTAAATTTAGAATTAGTTTAACCTGTTCAAATCTAACTTTATCCAAACATTTAAGATTTTGTTAACCATCTAGATAGACACCTATAACTGTTATAGGTTTATGATCGTACATTAAGACAAATCCTTATTTTAACTTCTTAACTTGATTTAAAAGGATTTAACAAGTTCCATACAACATCACATAATAACACAATAACTATAATAATAATTCTATCCCTCCAAGTCCATTAACTGCTATAGTGTGTGACCCATAAGCTTTCTTTTATCTCTGTAGCATCCAAATTCAAATTAAATTTAGACAAAAATCATAAGTGACCTCTAACAAAGCATGATAACCATTTGAATAGTAGAGTGTCAATGCATAACTATAAATTTGATCAACTTGATAGTTAACACATAATACAATCTCTTTATCACTGTGTGTCACGAGGTTGAAATATAGATTCATGTTTATCTAAAAACTCCTCATATGTGTAAATATCCAAACAGGAGATTAGATACAACACCAACCGATTCAATTATAGTCACAATCTAATTGGTTTTGGACAATTCAACTAAAACACTAATCTCGTTTTCAAGATTGATGAATCTTATGTGATTTATTATAGTTTTTGTATTAATTATAATATGATCAAACAATCCCCTTTATAAGACCCCATTTATAGTGATGTGCTTGCTAAAATTGAACAACATTACTTCTAACACAAGATGGTATGATAAACCTTAAGTCAAAAGACCATCTATACTTATCAAGTTATGAGGATTGATTCATAGACATAGGTAGTACTATCTATATGTGATCCTTATCATTGGGTTGTTCCAATAAACATGACCATCAAATTATGCACTTGTGTATAGGACTATATTACAAGCAACATAACTCAGCACGTGTAAACCACTATCACCTTTTGATGGGATCATGCATACTGTGATAATCCCTATACTATCACTCATGCCCAAGGTTTATAGTAATGTTAGGATTACAAAATGTTCTAGTATAACAATCAATAAGTGTGTATGAAAAGCAAGACTAATTATTTAATTTCATCATCTCAGTTCTACCATTACTAAAGGCACATTACGTTTTATATTACAATATAACTGAATTACCTTGTATTATTAATATTAATAATATAGGACCCGCCGCCACGAGTACCCTTGCTGCTGAATACTGAGAGGGTTTCTTATTAATAATTTGAAAATACGGGTACCCGCAACGGGAATCCTACGAAAATAAAACTGAAACTACTGCTATACATTCTGAAATACAATACGGAAGCTTACAACACATGTATCTGAAATACATCATGAGCCCATGGCCCTTTCATATATATATATATACTGTTTCTGTACATCTGGATACAAAAGTATTTACAATATGATCACACAGGTTCAAAACTAAAATACATACAACTGAGATCGGGGTGTGTGTGCATGCCCTCTCCGTCAGCCTCGAACTAACCGCTCCTCGAACCTAGTACGAACACCTGAAAGGGATGAAAGAAGGAGGGGGATGAGTGATAAAGATCACCCAATAAGCGCTTCTTACTTCCCTCAATACCCAAGCAAGCATAAACAATCATATAATCAAACATACCTGGGCCTCGACCCTAATCATAAATCTATGCGCTTGTTGGAATATGAAAACTGAATACTGAATATCTGATTCATTCATTTACTGATATCACATATATTCATGTCATGATGTGTATGTCATGTCATGCTAACTGTAATTACTGTGGATGCATGCATCTGAATCTCTATCTGAATGTACCCTAAGGTATCTGCTATGCTGATCAGACTTGGTGGAATACAAGGATTCGACATCCTGGCCATGTGGGCTGAACATTCTAGCTACTGGCTAGAAAGCTACTGAATAATAACTGCTGGACGATCTGACTGGTGTCAGAAGGCTGAATCTAAAATACTGTTGAGCATTCTGACTGGTGTCAGAAAGCTGATTCCCACATATGCCCCCTCGTACTCACCCTATACTCTTCCCCGGACATCAGGTTCTGAATACTGAATACTACTAAATTCGGATCCCTTAATCCTATCTGAAGCTACATGTCATGCCATGATATGCATATGTAGCTTTAATATCTGAATGATTGCTTATCTGAAGCTTATCTGATCTTTAACTGAATTTTGATGCTTAAATAATAAATCAATATCATTTTTCTGAAAAACTGCAGGTGCACGGGCGTGCATGGCTAACACACGGGCGTGCAGGTCTTGGACACACGAGCGTGTACCTGGATGCACGGGACCGTGCACTGGTCGTGTGCCTGGTCGTGCAAGCTACTGGAATTCACTATTCATCTTCACTGAAAACGCTTACGCACGGGCGTGCTCCCCAGGGTGCGTTTGGAAATCTGGTCGTGCACACATCGTGCACACGGGCGTGCATTTGGAAAAACAAAGGCACACGGCCGTGCGTCTTGTTTTTCAACAAGAGCACCGCTTGGAAAAATGCACAAAATGCTAACCAAGTCTCAATCATTTGCAATAACACTTCAATTACACATTCCCAGCACCACAAACAACACAATTCAAGCACCCAACTCGACATGCATCAACTCATATGGCTTTTACCATGGAAACATATCAATTTCTCTCACTAGACATGATCAAGTTTGCATGCAAGATTCAAGGGCGGCAGTCTCATCAATTTTCATCACAATTATCATCAAACAAACATTCATCAACTCATCAACATGATAAGCAACCAAATTCATCAAGGCAAGCTGGGAAAACTGCGAGAAGAAGTGAAAGAACCCTTACCTCTTACCATGCTTCGGAAAACAACTAATCTCTTCGCTCTCTAACTTGATCGGGAGCAATTGGCTGCTGAATTTCCTCTCTAGGAATGGGAGGAACTGCTGAAATGAAAGAGAGAATTGGCTTAAGTGAATTTGGGTGAGAAAAGAAACTAAGTCTCACGGCTCATTTACTTATATACTAGGCCACGCACGGTTGTGCATCAACGGTGCACGGGCGTGCTCAAGGGAAAATGAACTTAATTCATTTCTCGTGCATTCGTACGATCGAATCTTTCTGAAAGGATTCGTACGAAGGCCACACAGCTTTGAAAACTTTCTAACTCACCCATGAACTTATCTAGACTCCCAATCTCTCTCTGAATCTCGTTTCTAACCCCAAAACTCTAACCGAAAAGGCTTTCGAAAACTAGGATGCTACAAATAAATTATTACAATTATAATAATATACAAATAATACAAGTAATATACAATGGAAACATGGCTATAAGGCACTAACCCTAACAAATTTTTCATCCCATGAAATGACATGCAAGCTATGGAACATGTATTACACTTTTATGAATGATTGTTCTACCTTCTTATTCAACACTTAACATCATTTTTCAACTTAAACCATCATATATAATACCTAATGACCAAAATATCCCTAAACATATTTATGGGTGTTACATAACATGATTACACAACTCTTATAGATGACAACCCAAATGATGTTGCCATTTGGCTAGTGTTGCAAAATTGTGATAAAGAAAGGAAAAGTTGGTGGCAATGGTGGTTCAAGACCAATGTTGAACTTCAAAATTAAACTAAGGAAATTGAAAATTCGACCTTTAAACTATTAGATTAGAGATTTTAAACTTTGATTTCACAATTTTGGATCAAGAACCCTAAATTTAAAATTAAACCAAACCCTAATTTCAATAACACTACTTTTGGATTTCCAATCCTTAATTCTAGATTTTTATTCCTTAATTTGGACTAACAAATTCTAATTTCGCTTTGAAAATTTCAGATACCATTACATAAAACATCTAGCTATAACATCACATGTAAGATAAATTTACATAAACAAAATAACTTAATACAATCCCAAATCATCACACAAGTTATAAAATACTGGATTAAAATTAAGATTTAAAGGAACACCTACTTAAGTCATGTCCTTTGAATTCATGTAGCTCCGAAAATTCGCCTGAGTGTAATAATTAGTTTCCTTTTCTTAAACTTAATGACTGATGACTTTCAATAAATAAAATTATTGTATTTTGTATAACATTACATTAGGTTTTGTAAAGATACTTAGACAATATATAATAAATTATTGAACCCTCCTCAAAACTTAAATAAACCTTAAAGTGTACACTAATATTATCTATTCATATTATAACTCTTGAAGTGTATTGGGTAATTTTTATTAATTACATTAAGCCTATCAAATAAATTTGTATTGAACTAATTCAATTACTCATTTTTATTAAACCAAAGTAAAAGAGGGTGGAACCTTAGTGGTTTTTCATACAAAGGGTACACTAGGATTGTCTTGCCTAATATTGATAGACATACAATTCAAAGTATTATCATTAAACCTATTTTGGATACATTAATAGTGATGAAAATTTGAAAATGTTCATACCAAGGAATTAAAAGCAAGATTAATGTTATATGTGTCAACAATTGATATTAATTTAAATACCAATTAACTGTAAAAAATATATATATATATATATATATATATATATATATATATATATATATATCTCATGATATGGTACATGATATATTTAGAATTAGATTCGAATTAAATATATTCAAGTTTATTTTTAAATTTGATTTGAATAAACTTAAAATGAATTATTTAAACTTGAATACGAATATAAATCTGAATTATTGTTTTAAGGATTTGCAAATACAAATTCGAATATGAACTGTATGAACTGAATACGAACATGAAATTGAACTTAAATCAAAAAATTTTTAATTATATTTTATTAATTATAATTTTTAATAAAATATAAATATGAACTATATGAACCGAATATAAATACAAATACGTATATAAACCACATACAAATTCAATTCTCAAATCCAAACATAAATCTAAACTTTATTATAAAAAATTTGATGAATATGAATTTGAATATGAGCTGAATCATAATAAATGAACTCAAATACAAACACACACACACACACATATATATATATTCATTCGTATTTAATTTTTCTTAAATTTAACTCTAAATAAATCATATACTATATTATTTGACGCATACTCAAGTCAGTGCGCACTCTTAAAATGTAGATTGATGGAATCTGAAGTGGCAATGGTATCTCAGCCTTGTAAAAAGAGCTTCAAATTTGAAACATTTTCCAAAATTTTGGGGCGTTTTTGGTACTTTTTAGAACTTTAGGATGTGTTAATAAAAACCGGGCAGGCGCAAGTAACTTACAATCAAACTAACCCGCATTTCTGGACGATCCTTATGTTTGTCTTCCTGCTCCTTTTGAGATCTATAAATGAGTCGTCTTTATTTAATAGCCATCGTCGACCCTGTTTTATCGAGAAAGTATTTTTAGCGGCAGTGCCCATAGGAAGGAGAAGTGAAGAACGAAAGGCCTTCCATTTAGTGAGATGGGGACGAGTAAGAGAGATAAGAAAAGCTCTTCTACTTCGCCTTGTGCCCATCTCAGAATTGCTTACCACAACTGCTTTAACCGGTTTCACTCACATACTTCCCTTTTTTTCCATTTCTATTTGCTTTTTTTTTTTGTTGATTGATTTTCTTTTACCGAAATTATTGTTTTTGTTTGCAGCTGGTACTCTGAGAAGTTTCTAAAAGGCATGTGGGACAAAGAAGAATGTGTTTCTGAGTGGCAAAAATATAGAGCTTGCCTTTCTGTATGTTCATTTAACTTCATTTGTTTGGAATCTTTCTTCAGCCATTTTATTTTGTTTTGCTAGTTGCCAAGTGCTATGCTTTTTTCTTCTTTTTCTTCTGGTTGAAGAATTGTGTGAAGTTTTCTCTTTGTTACGTTTACTTTGAAAGGAACATTTGGATGATAAACATCTGAGTCGGTTCTTGGAACCTGAAGGAATTGTTGATTCAGTTGCTCAAGATGTAAAAAACCCAGCTGATGGAGCTGCTCAGTTATAGTTATTCCATCTTCAATTGGCAAAAGACAAGGTGAATGTCACTATTTCAACTTTTTTTTTTTTTAATATTGTTGATTTGATAATTATGTTGTGTTTCAAGTTAGTATGGATATATTTGTTATATCAAATTTGATCAGTTTGGGTTTACAAAACTTCTATATTTGTTTCTATTTTAAATGTCATTTTCATATACTTGATCAAGCCTGGCTCTCTGAGTAGCATGAGTTAAAGGATGTTAAGGTATGCTTGTAAAGATTTGAAAGAATCAGCTTTAGATTTATTAAAGAATACCTACCTGTGTTTTAAGGGGATATATCAGTTGAGTCTGATCATTGTGGTCGATGGATGCACAAGTTATGATGACAAACATTGAAGTTAAGTTTCATAGTTCATTTGACTCGGAACTTATTATGGCATTCTGGTTTATGAGCAGGATTTTAGGTCTTTGTTACAAAATATACCAAGGAAATGCAATTCAAATCTTCAACCTGCATTAAACTTTGAGATTAAACAAACTATGCATCACCATTAACTATCACTTGGCAAAATTTTAAGTTTTTACCTCAAATATGTCATGGGACTGCCTTGTAGAAATTTCAATCTGTACTGGAATGCATTTTTGCCAATTCCATTTTGTAATCTATTTTAACCATCTTTAGCCCTGTTTATGTGTGGCCACAAAACATTGTCAAAGTGTATGTGTCTGGTGTTTAAGGGAAGTGCTTTATATGATGGAGGTTGAGGCATTGCTCAAGTGAAATTTTATCGAACATTAATATGTCATATTGGAGGGCCCAATTATGAGCCCTTAGATTTAATACATTTAGATCTAAGTGCAAGCCATATGCCGAAGGTTATTGCTTGGCATGGTTCAGATGCGCTTAGTGCCTTGTTAAGACTTGTGGTTGCAATTGTAACTGCTTTAGAATTTAGATTCTATTTCAATTTCAATAGGTGTCATATGGGGCTCCATCTTTGAGAGCAAACCTTATCTTCTTCTATGTAAGTTTCTTTATCATTCTAGGTTAACCAAGATGACAAATGCACAAGTACTTATGGTTTGTGCTGAAAAACGCACATCTGCATTCTGCAATTTTTTCCATTGTAGCTGGCCCTTGAACTGTGTTTCAACTTGACTTGCATACTGGCGGTGCAATTGACAACAAAATAGTTTTTGTTAGTGGTATTATTGAAGCTAAGTTACATAACTGGTATCTGTGCACCTGAAAGTATAACCATATCTGAAATATATCTTTCATGTATGCCCCAGAATAGTGCAGGTTTTTATTGGTTGTTTACAAGGCATGCATTTCATACAAGAATGATTATTGGATCAGGAATTCTGATATATATCCAAATCTATCAACCCTGTGGATTAATATGTACGTAACAACTTCATTTACGAGGACAAAACTTCACTTCTAACTTGCATTCTTTACAAGGTATGGAAACAATTCAAATTTCTTTGGTCAATCAATCTTCTTAATCGATCAAAGCTGATTGCTATTAGGAAGACTGGCTGCAGACTCTTACCATATGTATATTCAACATTCTCCCAAGCACATGATTACCTCTTCTTATTCTTTGTGAATGATCCAAATGGTATAATTTTAATAACTTTGACTATGTTAATGATCATGGTTTACTGCAAGGATTGCCATTATTGATGCATAGGACTGAAAGCTTATGCTAACCATCTGGTCACCAATATCATAAACTTATTTTCATGTTGCCATTGTTCTCTTCTAAAGGAGGGTTTCTAGCTTGAGAGAGAACCCCCATGACCACAGACTATCTGAACTGGAAAATATAACAGTAAAAGATATTGAGATGCATTATGCTTTTATGAGAACTTGAGGCTTTAATTGATTAACAAACCAGAGCATAGATCTAATATTACACAACCAAGTTTAGTTTTCTTTCGGAAAAAAGTATTAGCTCTCTTGCTACCATAGCTGATTTCCGTGAAAGATACAGAGTGGAATGTGAAATCTCCTTCCGCAGAAAGGCTTGCGTCATTTTCTGAAATGAAAGTCCTGCAGTTGTATGATATCTGGTTTTACTAGAGTCACAATGCTGAGCAACCTCATTCTAGAAAATGGTTAGGCTTCTTCACTTCTTTATTATCTGTTCCAACGAAAATAATAAATTCATTTCTTTTTGAATAAGAAATGTGCGACCATCCATTCTTCTCCATCGTTGGATGTAAAGAGTTCTGCAACGGCAATAAAGAATGCTTTTCAATAAACAGTAAACTTGACTGCCCGATCCTTGCCATAAGTTGATTCCATTATTGGCCGAATGGAGGCCAAATTCTGGTCCATTCTTTGAAGCCACTCTTCACTGGAAGAACGACAATGGTTGTCATCTCAACTTCTAAGTTCTGAACTCTGTTAACATGACAAAATAATCCGTAACCTACCTTGTTTGAGCATAATTTTTCTAATTCAGAAGCCAATGATCACATATGGGAACATCATCCTTCAGGAAATACCATTAATGAGATACAGATGGAAAAGAAAAAAGTTGCGAAATAATAGTACATAACTGACCTGGAAATAAAGAAGCAGATTAGCCAACGGCATTGTACCTTCGGTGAAGAAGTTCTTAGCCATCCAGTCATCTTTATTTGTTTCCTATCTTAAGGAAAAGGGCAGAACTAGCAGTCATTACTACGACGAAGAGCCTGATAATAACATGATTTCTCAACACTCACCAGGCAAAGGGTTAGTGATGTGAATCAAATGTATCATCTAAGAACCTCAAGTTAAGCAGTACCTCAAAGTGATAGGCAAGTACTTTGTGGCAAATAATGAACAGAAAGAGAGCCATCCTGTTTCATCCACTTGGATATCTCCTTGAGAAGATCATGATAGTTCTTCATATGCTGTCAAAGTACAATATAATTCATCCTCAGAACATAATAAAAATTTCGAAACAACAATGATTCTGCAAGTTTAATGCCTCTTGTCTCAGCATGGATTTAAAAAATAGGCTTGTCACATGGATCTAACATAGACCGAATTTGGTCTGCACTGTATTTTAAATGATAATATATATTTAAATTTCAGAATTCAAAGAAAAGATTTATTGGTTAAAAATAACTTAATATAATGTTGAAACTTCCATACAAAAACTTGAGCTACTAACAAGGGCCAACAATAATAATATAAGCTCTATTAATAATGAATGTGTGGGTAGTAACTATATCATAACATGAAAAGGATTGACCTCAAACATTTCAATGGAGAATATACGATCATAAGAGGCATCCATTTCAAGTGTGATAATATCTGCAACAATGATCTCCACTTTTTGGAGCTCTAGATTTCTGCAAAAATGTTAAAAATTGAAGGTTTAGATCATCTTTGCAGTGTTTAGTTAGGGAACTTCCAAAGAATATCATTAATATGTTGAGTCGGTCAACATTTTGATGGCACTAATTAGGCATCTTCAAATGCAAATCTTAACCATATGGTAATTTGTTAAGTAGCATACCGGCATTGCTCATCAATATGTTCTTTCTGTGTTTTTGAATTGCATATCCTTGTTATCTTGCAATTACTGTACTTTTGGGCAATGTATAAAGACAGTGACCCCCATTCACATCCAACATCAAGAACAGTGCAACCGTCTTTCAGTTGTGACCTCTCACCGTAAGTTCCATCATAGCCATCTCAGCATCCTCTAAGGTGTTTGCCTTATTAGAGAAGTACCAGCAGCTGGACTCGGGCATAGATGAACCAATCAACTCATAAAAACAATAAAGCAAAATAGTTCCAACACTTTCACTATCATCAAAACCAATAAAAATCAAACCTTGATCTAGATTTATCGAGATTTTCACTTTAACGCTTTATATTATAGAAAAAAGCATAGTATAAGCAGATATCACTGAAAAGACAATCGTGTTCTTCAGATTGGAATCATCGTATCAGCTTCTTTCAGAAGTTGAAATATATTGATTGCATCATGCAACTACTAGATGATATCATCTATATTCAGTGATTACAAAAGAAATGATAAAATTTGCTGAGACTGAATATCTGATGCATGGAAATACCTGTATTTGAAATTTTTACCAAGAACCAGCTTGAAGAAAGAGGTTGGTAGTCCATAATGTTGGGTTTTTGGCTTTATCAGTCTTGATGGCTATAGGCATCTCTCTTAAAGGTGGAAGACGGTTACAAAGTCAACACATCAGACATATTAATAGAAAAGGGTCATCCAATAAGATAGATCAATCCTCCTATTAGTATATTATGAACAATTGATCAAAACGAGCCCATTTGTTCACTCTAATCCAATACATACATAAATATGTGGAAAATTTCATGGTTAATCTTACCAGTTTATAGGCTACAGTGTACAGCATCCAGTTAAGCATAAACCATATCTATCACATATGAAGCTGTGACAGCACCAACATATAGGTACAGATTGTCCAATAATTTCAGAGAAATAATAAGATATTATGCTTAAGTCTACATAATTATTTAGTCTAAAGATATTATTTTGCAAAAACCGATGCTGGTACACAAACATACTCAGTATCTTCTCATGCAATTACATGACAAGAAATCAAAAGTACACCACCATGGATCCAAACTTGTGCATACTAATTTCCAAATTATAACAAAAACAAAAGCACAGAAAGCGACAGTGGATAAAGCAGAGTACAATGTACGAATTGCAGGAGATCAGAGAGTTGTAATTCAGAGGAAGCTCTGTAACAGGAACGAAGGCGCCCAACCTACAGCAAGCGACTGAGTCTTCTTATAGCAACGTCAGATAGCAAATCGCGCTCGAGTGATGCTAACATGAACCGTACCGTTGCATCGTACGGTAATTCCATTAGCCCCCTGCATTTTTGTTTAATGATTGTGTAAGTGAAAGCTCTGAGATATCAAAATCTCTCTCATCCACTTCGTCGACTAAGTTTTCTCCTGTCAATCACAAATTGACTATAAATTTTGAACTTCAAATGGACTTGAAAGATGACGTTTTTCTAGGATTTTTAAGTAAACCCCTAGGCTTGGCCAATAACATTTCCCACTTTATGCATGTCTAAATTAGGCTTTTCCATCGAAACTTAAGAAAACGTAGTTTTAAATATGATAATTTGACTAATTAGACAAATCTAAAAACCCGTATTTTAATTCTTATTATTTAAGTTTGAAAATTTTAATCCATTACCAGCACCCATCCAAAGAGAGTGCTTTGTATTTCAATTAATGCAACTCAAATTTGAAAACTATAGCCTATAACCATCCCCATCCAAGAAGAGTGTTTTATATTTATTTATATTTATAATGCAATGATGGAATTGGTGGAATATGTAATTCACTTATATTTTTGATGTAAATATAATACCTTAATTTAGAAATGTAGTTTAGGGTTGAAGGGGTTGTATTGTTGAGTATACCGATATATTGATTACACTAAGATTTTTATGATGTCAAGTTATTGTCTTAGGAGCTTTTCACATCTACATATATGTTTTGAATTATACATATAGTGCCTCTAACTTATTATACAAATTTTCATATACACTGTTTTGATTTATATATGTAGTACCTTCAATTCATTATGCGCATTTACATAAGTAGTATGTGTGTGTGTGTGTGTATATATATATATATATATATATATATATATATATAGAGAGAGAGAGAGAGAGAGAGAGAGAGAGAGAGAGAGAGAGAGAGGGTTTAGGAGGTTATCTTGTTAAATACGTGGATCTATCAATGATATTATGAAGGTACAAATGTTTTATGATGTCACGTTATTAGACAATGAACATTTTTTTTTTTTATAAGATACATTGAACATTTACATTTACATATATAATGTCTTAATTTATATGTTTTAGGGTTTAGAGCTTTTAGAGTAAGATTTTGGGGTTACAACTATGGGTAAGAAGGTTATAGTTAATTTCCTAATTATTGGGGGCATTGTATGTTTTTCGATTTAAGATTAATTTTTTTTTTTTTTTTTGTAATTTTCCCTAGCTAGCTTTCATAGGTATGGTAAATTTCCCCAATTCATGGTGTTTTTTCCTCATAATTTTCTCAATTAGTGACAATTTGTCTATATTGCCTAGTTCACATAAAAATCGATTCGATCTCATATAAATTCTAACATTTAAGTTTAATAGTTCTATTCATTGTCAAGATATTATTTTTGGATATATAATTTGTCATGATAATGTTTCATAAGTTATTTAACTAATTATGTTTTAAATTATTTAATCAATCAATTCTTAACATCTTAGAATGTTCAGACATACTCTTCATCTTATTTGTGTTTTATTGATATGAGATTTATCTAATGATGTTATAAAACACATTCCTACACTCCTCAACTCTAAGCACATTCATAACTAAATTTAACATATAAACCTAAAACCATAAGTTAATAACTAATTTTACAGAGGAAGCCCATATTGCTTGATTTGGGGTTAAAGTTGATCTTAACAATTAGATATTCTGATCTTTCTTTCTTGATTTTGTGTTTATAGTGATAGTGTAAATGAGAGTTAGAGATTGACAGAGTTGAGTTTAAGGATAGGGTTTTGTGGGAAGGCAAGGAAGGGAACAAAATTTTGTTTAACAAAGTTAATTGATTATATTAGTTTAGTTTAGAATTAGTTTAGAATTAGGCTACTTTTTATAAACCCTTAAATAAGTGGTTATTTTAATAATATCCTATTTTGTCAATTGTTGTGAGATACCAAGGCAATTAGCAAAGCCTTATACATGCAAAACAGCAGGACAAAGGTCATGATTTCTCCAAATCGATCTAAATCTGGTGCCCGTTTCATGAAAACAAAATCAAAACAGAACTTGGGAGTCTAAGATCAAAATGTGGTGCACAAGAATAAGAAATCATCTTCATTGTGGAAATGGAAGCCGCTGAAAGCTTTAGCACACATTGGGCATAAGAGGTTCAATGTTTGTTTCTTTCTCTATGAGCATTCAATTGAAGGGTTGCCAGTGAATTTTGATGACATTAGTTTATGTGTGCTTTGGAAGAGGAAGGATGATGTGTTGTAAACCTGTCAAGCTACGCTTGTGCAGGGCGTTGCTGAATTTTAAGAGACTTTGATACATAGATGTTGTGTATCTGTTAGCAGAAGTGGGGGTCCCATAATTCAGCAAAATTTGAAAAGAAGCTTTCTTAATTTCGACTTTTGTAGTTGAGACTCCGGGAGTTGATATAGGGACGCATTGGGTTGATCTCACCTGACTGATATCTCTTACTTTGAAGGAGTTAGAGGGAGAGAAAAGCTCTGGTAAGTGGACAACAAGCTTTAAGCTTCCAGGCTAGGCTAAGGACGTAACACTTAATGCTAGTTTTGGTTTCTCGATAAAAGAATAATATGAATGATTATGGAACTAATAATGACAATAATACGCTTAGAAGGGTTGGAAGTGTTCCTAGTAGTTTAGACTTCAGGTCTGCCTTCTCGTCGATGTCTGTTGATGCCAAGGTTTATGAGTAAGTTTCGCCAATCCTGGGAGTAGAGCTCTCCTAGTCAAATAAGTTTCTATATGAGAAACTAAATGAAGCAAATGTGTATGGTTCTGAATGTTAGGAAAATTTCAATGTGGGCTAACATGAATTAATATTTTGATTTATAAAAATTGAGTAATTAAAATAGTTTAATGACAGATTATAAATAGGCCTAAAAGTAATATATAAAATTGGATCTATTGCACTACATAATTTAGGTTGAAGGTTAAGTGTGGAATTTGAATTATTGGGCTTTGATGAGAGGTCCAACAATTCATTATGAATTGGTTAGGTCTCTACTTTAAAACCTAATTATTATTCATAATTTTTCTCATTGAAAACTGTCATTAATAAGGTTTAAGGAGTAGAAGATCTAGTCATCTAATTCATCAATGTTGCAGACAATTTCAAAGGATTTTAGAAAATCAAGAGAATGACACAATAAAGTTTTCTAAATCACCTAAATTAAATCTTTTGATTATTTAAAATTGATTCAATATTCGTGTTTGGATTAAGATTTGATTGATTTTTACAATGTTGAAGAGTTTGATTTATCATCTGAACATGTGGAGCCAACTAATAATCTACATCTTGAGTCTGCCAAAGATACTAGTGAAAGTGAGAGTGACTATGCTGACTTCGTTGTGATTGAACAGGGGATAGATATGTCTAAAAAGGAATAGTTGAAATTAGAACAAAGTGCTATTAATATGATCGAGGGTTCTGAGGTAGAAATGATTAATGTGGATGAGATGGTTGGAGATGATAACACATCCGTTTGTGAGAATATAGGATTTTGACCAAAAGAAATAACCTCTGGTTGGTATACAAATGAAGTAGTTGTGAATGACAGCCAAGATAAAGAGACCCCCATTGGATCAGCCATAAACGAGTTGGAATCAGCTATCAGTGGCTTATTGATTTCAGAACTGGGAGACTTAGAATCTCCACTTGATGTAGATGAGTTTCTTGAGCAAGAAAATCACATGGATGTTAAATCAAATTACAGAGCTAGTAAAATGATAAAGAAATCACTTAGCTTGGATGATGCTATTGAGTCAGTGGCTAGTGATTTTTTAAATATGCTGGAAATTGAGCATGCTACTTATGGCTTGAGCTTTGACAGTGATCCCAGTTCTCATAGAGAGCGACCGTTGAAAGAGTTTGAAATGGAGACTCTAGCTTCCGATAATTTCATTTTAGGTTTTAACATAGGAGGATCAATCATAGTCTAGTTGCATTACTCCTACTAGATCTAGTTGTTGGGACGACTTCAAGGATTTTGGTCTCTTTCTAGTGGCTAGTGAATTTTTAAATATGCTGGAAATCGAGCATGCTACTTATGGCTTGAGCTCTGACAGTGATCCCAATTCTCCTAGAGAACTGTTGAGAGAGTTTGAAAAGGAGACTCTGGCTTCAAGTAATTTCATTTTAGGTTTTGACATATAGGAGGATCAGTTGCAGTCCAGTTGCATTGCTTCCACTGTATCTATTTGCTGGGATGACTTCAAGGGTTTTGGTCTCTTTCTACATATTCATGGTTCAGATAATGAGCATGATAGTGAAGATTGGTTGTTGAAAAAAAGGAAGGCCAACATTCTTGAAGACTTGGAAACTGAATCTTTAATGACAGATTGGGACTTGAATGAGAAGGCTTTTCGTAGTTCCCCACACTATTGCTTTGATGGATTTGGGAGTCTATTGGAGGTTGCTCATAAACATTCATTTTGAGTTACCTACACTTGGAGATGGCTTTGGGCCTTTTGTTCAAACAAAGGGTAGAAGTTTCTTGAGATCTATGAATCCCTTACTTTTCATAAATGCTAAAAATGTTGGGAGCCTGTGTAGCATCCAGGTTAGAAAATCCCTTAGGGATAGAGTTTTGGGGTTAGAAATAGAATTCAGGAATAGTTTGGGAGTTTAGAAGAGTTTAAGGGTGAGATAGTAGTTTTCCAAAGCTGTGTGGTCTTCGTATGATTCCTTTAGGGAGGTTTCAATTATGCGAAGCGCGGGAAATGAATTTCCTTCATTTTCCCTCGGTGCACTCTCGTGCATCATGCCTGCACGCTCGTGCAGGTGGGTAGAAAAAGAGAGAGAGGCGAGAGTTATTGCATTTTCTCACCCATTTCAGCTTTTCCTTCTCCATTTCAGGAGTTCCCAGTCCTAGGCGTGAAGTTCAGCTTCCAGCGGCTCCCAATCCAGCTAGAGATCAGAGAGATTAGCTTGAGTCGGGTTCTCCTGCAGCTATGTCGAGAGGTAAGCGTTTCTTACTCTCTATTTGAGTTCCCAGCTTGTTTGAGATGCTTGGAAATGTTTTCCAGCGTTTCCAGTATATTATGACATGTGTGTATGTTTGTAAGATGTTATGATGATGATATGATGATTTGTTTGATGATTTTCCATCCAAAATGCATGCTTGTTCAGTTATGTGTGTGTTAGTGAGAGAAATCTCAGATTTGCATGGTGAAATGCATGATATTGGATGAAGGATAAAATTGATGGTGGAAATGTGTTTATTGAAGTGCCTTGGATGTTTGATTTTAGTTAATTTGAGATTGGATGAGTTTTGGCTTGGTTTCCTGCAGTTTCAGGCGAGCCATGTCTGAGCAAGACAAGGCGCACGCCCGTGTGCCCGCAAGAGCACGCCCGTGTGCCTTTGCCTCTGCGAAGACACGGCCGTGTGCACGAAGTGCACACGGGCTGAAAGGCATCGGACACGACCGTGTGTCCTGAGGGACACGGTCGTATGTCCTTCAATTAAGTGAAATGGCCTAGAGTTTCCAGAAGCTTGCACGGTCAAACACATGACCGGGGTACGGTCCCGTGTGTCTGGGCACACGCCCGTGTGCCTGTGCTCAGCACGGTCGTGTATGCGAGTGCACGCCGTGCACCTGCTTTGCACGCCCGTGCGTCTAGTGAATTTTCCCAGAATTTTAGAAATTTAATGATTAAAGGTTCGGTAATCCATCCAAGAGCTAATAATCAGCAGATAAACCAGAATTCAGATAAGAAATGTAGCATATGCATTCATAGCATAGCATGTAGTTTGAAAGAGGATCCAGGGATCCGAATTCAGTAGTTTTCAGCATTCAGAACCCAATGTATGGGTTACAGTTTTGGGGTGAACTCGAAGGGGCATCTGTGGGACCCAGCTTTCTGACACCAGTCAGATTGCTCAGCACAATTTTCAACTTTCTATCCTGTAGCTAGAATGTTCAGCCGACTTGGTCAGGATGCCAAATCCCTGTATTCACCAGCCTGATCAGCACAGCAGGTACCGTTAGGTACATTTAGAGATTCGCATGCATGCATATTCAGATTTCAGTTACCATGACATGTCATTCATTTTAGAATTTGATTAATAATGAGAAACAACTAATCCAGTACTCAGTTTCAGCACCCGCAAGTGACTAGATGTATGTTTAGGGCCGAGGCCAGGTATGTATGCTCTTGTTGGTTGCTTGCTTGGGTAGAGGGAAGTAAGGAATGCTTACTGGGTGATCTTTATCACTCATCCCTTTCCTTATTCCTTCCTTTTCAGGTTTTGTTGCTGCTGGCGAGGAGCGGGTGGGCTGAGGCTTGCGAGAGAGGACCCACACACACCCTTTCAGCATGTACATGTATTTTATTTTCAGTTTGGACCTGTGAGGTATTGTATGTATTTTGTACATTCTCAGATGTAAAGAATATTGTACAAAAACAATTATATGTATGAAAAACCAGTTGGGCTCATTATACATTTCAGTTTCAGCTTCCGCTTGCAATGTAAATTAGTTCAACAAGTTTCTTTTCGTAGGATTCCCGTCGCGGGTACCCAATGTCCAGTTTAATTAATAAGAGATCGGTATTGTTCAGCAGCAGGGGTACTCGTGGCGGTGGGTCCTACAGCCTGATCACGCAAGTTTCTAGACCAATTGTGCTTCCAACAAAATTGGGCTCCAAAATCAGTGACATACTAGAGAACTTGGCATCAGCAGACACGAAAAGGATTTCTGTGCAGACAAAGAAATTAATGCCTTTGGAGGACATTACTGGGAGGACGCTACAGGAAGTTGCAGTAGTAGCCTCACCTATAGCTATGATGCCAAAGAGGTTTGTCAACACATCAATTGCATGTATATATGAAGTATTCCTGGTTTCCATATCATGTATATGTTCCCTTTATTTTTCTTTAAATCTTTTTTGCTACTTGATCTGCTATATGTATTAACTCACTTCACATTTTAATACAGGCAGGCTTCACCACAGTCTGGATCAATATTTGGGCAAGATGCCGTTGGTTAGAGACTGGAAGACGGAGAGTTTCAATATGGTTGAATTTATGGATATGAAACTTTAGGCATAAATGGTGATACTATTGACTCTGGTTGGGCATCTGTCAAAGATTTTGCTTCTTTAGCGATGGGTAGGATTAAGACTGTGTCAATTAAAGATTTGAGAATTTAGTCTAGCATGTCTGATGCGAGTATGACCTCATACATCAGACTCGGAGCTGTCAGGAAGAATTTTGATTGGAAAAATAGCATTTTGGTTGGGTTACTCAGTTCAGAAGGAGTTTCAGAACTGCAACTGCTTGATGTCAGGGATGATGCTAATGAAGTTGATGGATTGATGGATTTGTCGGTAACATTTGATGAGTGATTAAAGCCGGATACTGGAATTATTGGTGATGAAGATCATAATAACAGTCGCATGTTAAAGATCCTGGTGGCCCATCATGCTAAATGCATGGATTTGGTTGGTGGAACGCAGGATGCACCCTCTGAGATTCTCATCCTGACTCGTTCGATCAATGGTCTTGCTGTCAGCCTGTTCCTAGAGAACTGGGATGAAGGGATGCAAGAGAAGTAGGAATAGGATCGATGCAGTTGCTCAGACATCTAATGCATCAGGTAAAAGCCACGTTTGTTAGGAAATAACCTCATAGTAGCTCTCACGGTGTTGCTTCGAGATCCTCTTCGAAACTATGAAACTATTGGCACTTCAATTGGAGAGGGTTGTTCTCCCTTTGAAGCCAAAAATATGCAACACCATCTTAAATAGAGCTAAGGAAAAGGACAATGAAGCCACCTTACATGAGTCAGCTGACCAAAAAAATGAGAAAGAATTAGAAAGAACTTCATGGTTTAAAATTTTAGGAGTCCATCTTGCAGGGTTGAGCACTATGCTTGACACAAATCAGCTTTGGGGTACCAAGACCCAGCAGCAGTCTGGAACCTACTGGTTGTTTGCTAGTGGCATTCCTAAGTCCAATAAACATCCAATTTCAAATTCTCAGGCCATTGTAATCTCACAAACAAGGGAAAAGAAAGGTACGGAATGAGGATGTCTTGTGGAGTATAACCTCTGATTTTCACGGCACAATAGATAATTGGAAAGAACGGACAAGACTGGTTCTATACATTGAAATGCCAATATAGTACTTCCCAATGAAATTACGAGGTGGGATTCATTAAACATGGATTCTTTGTTGGCATGGTGAATAGAGATGGCATGTTAACCACTGTTTGTATTACCTAAATTTTACATTTTTTTTTTGCAATTGTAGTTTTATGTTGGATGTAATAAGTTAATGTGTATTGAAACAAATATACATTCTAGCCTAATTCTTCAGACTTTTTCTAGGTTTGATCCAGATATGCTCTTTTGCAGTAAATGATGTCTTTATTTCACTTTGTTGAATCCAATTTTTGTTTTTATCTGTTAGTGATTAAATCCATGAATCCAGAACTTTACCCAGAAAGAAACCAGTGAAGGACAATAATTAAGCTGAACTGTGATGGTAGTTTACAGAAAAAGAAAGTTCATCAACATTATAGCTTGTCTAGGATGAAAGGACAATGAAGAAACAAAAATGATTGATGTTGATGGTGCTGCAGAGAGAAAGACAAACATATATATGTTGTCTTACTCTGTCATGTGTGCTATGAAGCAGCGGCTAAGCAAGCAATTAAGCCCCACCTTCAGTTTACTATCCAAACAATTGTGCTATGTTGTGGCAGGTCCCTGTGCTGTATCACCATCACTCAACATTTTTAGTGCCATTAGAATAATAATATGAACTGGCCTAAGTTTTATCATTTTACTAAGTAAAATATTTACCAGTGCTCTTTAAAAATTTCAATAAAAAGTATGTATACACAATTTTTTAGTATTTACTTGTACACATATTTTTTAATATTTATTGTATATCCAAATGATATATCATTATGTGATTGAGATATGATTGAGTGATTTTGAATTGTATGATAATATGTTATTTAATTACACAAATAAATATTCAAAAGTGATTGACATAAGATCAACATATGATGTAACCTCTCTTCAGTAACTTATTTAGTGGCAACCTCACTAGTTGGAATTGATTGATTAGGAATTGTTTTCACACCCTATAAGTGAGTGGCAAATCATTATTGCTAAGCAAAACACTCATATTCAAATATGGTGGCCTACTAGAAGGAAGAGAAGGAAAAGATGATGGATGACCCTAAGTCATGCCCCCAGGTAGTCAGATGATGTCAACATACCATCATTTGTTATTCTTTAAAGGGGTAATCACAAATTGCGTGATAACATTTTCTATTTGTAGTTATCCATTTGTTAAAAAGTTAATATCAAATGCAAAATAAATAAATAAATAAAAATTAAAGTAGAATGTTAGTTACAATATTTCTACTGAATATATTATTGACATCATTCTATCATAATATGTTTCTACTACCCCACTTTAACATCCGAGGTACCACTAAGATTGACTTCAACTTTACTTGGCATGCAATTCGCTCATCGTAAAGTCAACTAATTGAATCACCTATGTAGGACCTGTCATCACGCGTACTCCTGCTACTGAATAATATCATTTCTTTTATTAATATATTGAAATTCGGGTACACGCGACAAGAATCTTACGAAAAAGAATCTTACGAAAAAGAATCTACTGCTACTGATTACATACGCAATGCAGAAATTGAAAACTGAAATACATTATGCAATGGGCCCAAAATGGCCTTTTCATATATATATATATATACTGTTTCTGTACAATCTGATTACATCTAAGTAAATACAAAAATTTACAATATACGACCCATTAGGTTTAAAACTGAAAATACATACTGAAAACTGGTGTGGGGCCCTCTCTGTCAGCCATGGTCCGCCCACTCCTCGCCAACATCACACACACCTAAAAAGGAAGGAAGGAGGAAATGGATGAGTGATAAAGATCACCTAGTAAGCGATCCTTACTTCCCTCAACCCAATCAAGCAAACATAAACACACATACCTGGCCTTGACCCTAATCATTCATTTAATCGCTTGCTGGCACTGGATATTGCTTATTATGTTATCTGATTACTTTATTCATTCATGTCATGATTTAAATGTCATGTCATGCTAACTGAAAACTGTATATGCATGCATCTGAATCTATATGTACCCGAAGGTACCTGCTGTGCTGATCAGGCTGATGAACACATAAATTCAGCATCTTGGCCATGTGAGCTAGACAGTCTAGCTAAAGGCTAGAAAGCTGAATATGAAATGCTGGATGATCTGACTGGTGTCAGAAGGCTGAAATCCCATAGATGCCTCCTCGAGTTCACCCAAAACTCTAACCCGTATATCAGGTTCTGAATGTTGAATACTACTGAATTCAAATCCCTTGATCCTTTCTCATGCTACATGACGTGCTATGAAATGCTCATATAGCTTTACTTAACTGATTTTACTCTTATCTGATGCTGATTACCTTTTCTGTTTGGTTTCCCATGCTTTAGTAATCATTTTAAACCTTTTCTGTGAAAAACTACTGGTGCACGGGCGTGTGAGCAAGGCACACGGGCGTGCTGAAGACACACACGGGCGTGCATGGCAATCACACACGGGCGTGTGCCCAGACGCATGGGGTCGTACGCCGGCCGTGCAGTCGGTCGTGCTCACTTCTAGAAAATCTACGTAAAATCATTGAAATCACTAGCACACGACCATGCCCCTCAGGACACATGGACGTGCGTCTGCATTCAGGCTGTGCACACTTCGTGCACACAGGCGTGCTCTTGTTGAAACAAGGGCACACGGGCGTGCTCATGCGGGCACACGGGCGTGTGTCTTGTTCTGCAACAACAAAGCTCACCTGGAAATGCAAGAAACTCATCCAAAGCACAACCAATCTCAAATTAACTTTAAACATGCATTTTAGGCACTTCAATAAGCATGCATATCACTTCAATTTCATCATTCATCAATCAACACTCATTCCACCATGGAAATCAATCATTTCTCTCACATAAACACACACAAGCAAAGCAAGCATGGTTCCTGGGTGGAAATCATCATCTAAATCATCATTTCATCACATATCAGCATACAAACATGCACAAAACTTATAAACATGCAAGGAACACGTCCAAACATCATCAATCATCAAAGTGCAAGCTGGGAAACTCAAGAAGAAGTAAAAGAACACTTACCTCTTGCCATGGCTGCTAAAAAATTTATCTCAAGCTACTCTCTTCCTTCTCTCGCTGGATTGGGAGCTGCTGGTGGTTGGAAATCTGGTCTAGGGCTGGGAGTTGCTGAAACAAAGAGAAAATCTGACTGAAATGGGATAAAAGCTGGGTGAGAAGCAATAAATCTCCCGTCTCTCTCTTTTTCTACCCACCTGCACAGGCGTGCAGGGCGCAGTGCACGAAAGTGCACTAAGGAAAATGAATGAAATTCATTTCCCGCGCTTCGTATGATTGAAACCTCCCTAAAAGAATCATGCGAAGGCCACACAGCTCTGGAAACTTATCATCTCACCCCTAAACTCTTATAGACTCCCAATCTATCTCTGAATCTTATTTCTAACCCCCAAACTCTACTCCTAAGGGCTTTTCTAATCTGGGATGCTACAGATTATGAATCACGCAAGGCAGAATAATTGATATTAAATATCAATTTTTATGCTGAATTTAACTAGTCGTTCAATCTAACTCTATTCAGTCATAAAAATAGTCACACAAATCAAGAAAATCACAATCGATTCAATCCATTTTTACCTAGAAACATGAAAATTGAAAAGTTTCAATCTCAGTTCTATAAAATCTTGATTTTCATAGCAAAACCAAGCAAATGTCAACATTCTATATAATAAAAGATGAAGACAAATGATTTACTAATCTTCACCCATTTTTAATTAGAAAAATCAATGAAAAACTATGTATTTGTCGAAAGTCAGGAATGCGAGCCATGTATGCAAAAAATTAAAATGTTGAAATTAATTCTAAGACAAGTTTATGTATGGTGTAAATTCGTTTAACTCTAATTTGTTAGTCGCATTTATTCCATTCTAATTCATTAGTCACGTCCGTGTAACCGTTAAGGAGTTGATTATTTATTATAATCCTCTGTAATTATGATCATTTCAATTAATTGAAGTACCATATCAGAAATTTATTAATATAAATAATATGACAAGTGATATTACAAATAATAGTATTAATTATACCAAGAAATGATGAAAACGAACCCACTTTTCAAGTGATAAAAAGAAGAAAGAGAAGTGTTATGGGCGGCTAGTTAAAAGAAGAAAAGAACATTTCACAAGTTAAAAAGGTGCTTTAATGAAACTTATTATACAAATGTATTATTACATATGTTCTGAAAGCCAAAAGTGCCATATACAATGCTGTGAAATCGACAATACTTTCAGTAATCTAATTTCATAGACATAAAATCTCCTCTTAAAAACCCTATGGATTAATTGTACATGCAAAATTGCAAAAAAGACATACTGCTTTGCTTATCCCGCTGAACTGTTAACAGAATTGTAGCTTAACACTGATTCTTCTTCCCTTCTGCGGACGTGCATGGGTGAAGCACAACTAATACTGGCAGAGAAGATTTCGTAAAACTAGGTGGAGCTTGGATGAGTGTGAAAACCTTCATATGTTGTAATTACATAACTTGGATCTTCTCTATCTCTCTCAATTCTTTTCTTTACCGGGCATCCTTCGATCGAGCATTTATAGTAGTTCCTGTGTTATTAATCACATCAATGATAGATAAATCTTAAGCACTGGAAACATTTGACTAAAGAAATAACTAAAATTTGTATTTTAGACGTTCGTTGTCTTACCTCGGATTCGGGCTGTTCTTCACCATTTTCTTTCCATACTTCCTCCACCTGTATCCATCATCCAGTACCTCAATCTCTGATTTAGTCTTGAATGCAACTCTTTTCTTCTCCTGACCACTTTCACTTTCATCTAATGTCACGCGAAACCCAGAAACTGTTAGTGTAAATACTCGTCAGGCTAAAATTTACATGACAAATTTAACAACTTGCTTACTTTTGTTACTAGGCCCTTCAATTTGGCTTTCATCGGATTCAATAACTTCTTCTGCTCGATAAACCGGATTCTGGACATCCTCGAAAATTGTCGCCGCTTGATCGTCCTCTTGCCACTGATCAAATGTGAAGTAATCTGAGAGCTCAAAATTGGTCAGTTCGGCGGTGTAGTCACTCTCAGGCGATTCCTGAGGTAGAAAATTTGCGTTAGACATATCAGACATATCTAACAAGTTAGGGTTGTGAGGAAGAGATTGCAGCACTTCTTCGTTTTATAGGAATTTAAGTTGGAGGTGGGTTCATGCTGAGGTTCCTGGGATATTGCAGGAAGCTTCAACGTTAATTCTGAGAGGTGAGGAGCAAAGGGAAGATTGTAAGATGTATAGGGAGTGGGGCATGGGGGGATGACTTAAAAAGAAGACTTGGGAGATTTGTAAGTTTTTTATAGCTATTCAAATCTCGTGCCACCCTTTTAAAACGGGGAAGGATTGATTAATACTAGTCAAAAGTGAAAGTGAATTCAATTCTCATTATAAATTCATTGTTAATGTTGGATTTATTCATGGATGTATAATTAAAATGAACTTGTTTAGTTTTCCAGCAGAGTAATTCTATGATCAATTTTCAAGTAATATTCATGTTCTTCATGTGTACCTGCATAAAAGAACTGCTGAATGTGGAAGGAGAAAAATTCAAGTCAAAGTCCAATCGAATCATATAAAAACAATCCATCCAGTCTAGACGTGGTCATGACGTGATTGTGTAATTGAAATACTTTGAATGGTTGAGATGAAAAATATCCAGAAAAAAAAAAATAGAAATTTATTTCTGAATCATGCATCACTTATAATCCTAACCATGGGTGGAAAACAAAAGGATAGGAGGTCAACATTAGCTAATATCCAAGTCTTGATTGGGAATCTTTGACAGTAAACTCCGAAACCAATCAACACTTACATATATTTTTCGACCCACAAAAATAAATCAAGACTTAAGATTGACTCGGAGAAATTCCTGAGCAATTTCCAGGTAAACTTTATATTTACTGCAAATGCCAATCACCTTTCGTGAATATACTTTCCAAGTTTCAATTTTTAATTAATGGCAATTATTTTAGGCATCTGTCAAATCAGCTCACCTCCATTTATCTATTCCTTGCAATTCTAGGAAGCATCATCCACCAACAAACATTGCCTGCATGATTTGAAGGAATTGACAGCTTATGAAAACTCAAATTTGAGGCGACGACGCATTCAGATATATAAGCGGTTTACAGGGATTTGTTGACTTCCGCCAATCAAACGTATGCAAATCTTTGCTATATTATTTGTTGACTTCCGCCAATCAAATGTATGCAAATCTTTGCTATATTATTAAGTTTTATTGGTGAAAGTTTGACAAAGTAATAGCAAGAAATTATAAATTGCTCTTCGCTTGCCTCTATGATCACGTAAGTATAGGATTTGAGGAAAGGATTATTGAATAGATAATACTTGTATCCTAGTACAATAAATATAGAAATCAAATGAACTTCATTTTAAAAAAAGTTGGATGAATGTGGGATCCTAACAAAGTAGGAAGTGATTGTTATCCCATAATGATAGAGGATGAAGATGGAAGATAACCATGTAACAATACAAAACAAAAGTGACATGTTAAAGAGATTGTAAGAGCAATTATGTCATCCTATTGTTTCTGAATAGGTCTTTAAACCATACTTCATATTGATCTATGTTTAGGTGATGTATTTAGTCATATGTTAAACGCATAATTGGTTGTTTCTTTGGTGAAACATTTGACTAATGTGAAATTTGATCAATAATAAATGCCTTTAGTTTCTAAAATGCGATTCTCACCTTTTTGTACAAATGATTGACATATGGACATTGGGATCTCTACTTTGAAACATGTCATGAAAACAATATTTCCACTTTTTAATGTATTACACATGCACGTTGTATCCATGTTATGGTAGTTCAAAGTATTATGATTTCTTATTGGACACAGTTTGTGTATCTTACTTAATCAATGACACATGTCACTAACTTAACTTAGATAGTTAGTGTTGATTCTCTTTTTGCCCTAACTGTTTATAAAAACGCTATTGAACTTTTTTTTCTTGTTTTCTTTTACTTTTTTACTTTGGAATTTCTTATTAACTTTTGAATTCTCGACATTATCAAACTCACCTTAAAATTTATGTCAAATTAAGTTCTACAAAAATCTTGAACCTTTGAGCAATTCTCAAAGTTTTTTAATGATTTTCTCTATCGATTTGTTGTCTAAAGACTAAAAACCTTTTTTTCTTTGCTTCTGAATGACATTAGAACTAGAATACTTTCCTTGTCATCAGCCTGTTAGGATAAATGCCCTATAGCCGTTCGATTTGTTATATTTATGTAATTGTATCCTATTGATTATTAATAAAAGAAGTATTTTATTGATTATTGTACATTTATAATTATTTGTTAATAAATAAAAGACTTTTATATTATTTACTCAATTTCATACATGGTTATGGATATGATTGTAGAAATCATTTGCCCTTCGAGTGGTGGAATTGAATTGAGGAATTAGTTGTACTTTTTTTTGTACTCATTAAGGTGGCAAATCTAGAAACTATCTATAAGCTCAACATTATCCAGATACAGAGCATTGGTAATGGTGATAAAAGTATCATAGTGTTGAATTATCCTACCAAAACATGACAATAGTTTATACATGTTAAAGTTGTTATCTATAACTTGATGCAACATATAGGTGCATGTTGTGTACTAGACATATTCACTAGACTGATCCATAAGAAAATTTCATATAGAATGTGACTCTTATGTCTATGAAAACATCATTTTAATCTGATGGGTATATATGGTTCTTTAAATTGAGGTTATCAGACTATTTCGTGTAAGGATTATTACAATCTGACTCTATCTAACTTGTTGTTGTAACATGAGTTTCCATAAGAGTGATGTTTAACTATATCAAAATCTATATATAAGCTATGGTAGACCAATAAAAGATTTATTACTCTCAAGCATAGGAGCAACATTTATTATGAACTTGTTTATTAGTACCCATGATGATATATTTGTGGCCATATTAAGACAAGATTGTTGCCTAATCTATATCATTTGATATAGATTAATATCATATAATGTAGAGGAGAAACTAAAATAAACATCTGTTCATATCTCAATCTTGAGAGATACATTATGATGAAAGGACTTAAATTGTATATCAACTATTTGATTATTTAAGTTCAGAGTTGTTTATAAAAAATTTGGTTAGACGAGTGGTCATGATGTCTTGCTAGATGTTACTTATGGTTTGTCTTTATTTTTCATCTAAATCTAGATTTTATTAACTTAGTAGTGAGCTTATGGGTCGCACATATATAGGAATTGATCAAGCTTTAGAGGCATGAAATTTATTTATCATAGTAGGAAATATTTGAACAAAGAATTGGTTTTGATGAAATTGAAAGTCAAATTATGATTTTAGTTTAACGCACGTCACATGTCCTTCGGGCACATACCTATGTATAGGTGTTAGGTAGTTATACTTATTATATAAGATTCAAACCTAGTCAATCTTAGACTAACTTGTCAAACACATACCTATATAGGGTTGACACACATTTGTGCATGGTTGAGGCAATGGGCAAGCAATTTTATTGTACATTACAAGATAAATACTTGTCTTGTAATGATGATAAGTATAGGATACATGATTACGCACTTTAGTGCATGCATGTGTGTGTTAAGTAAAATCATGTCGTAATGCATATGCCTTAGTATAAAAAAGGCAGTTTCTTTTCACTATTAACATTTTTTATAATCCAAGAAAGCTTTCTCTCTCTTTTTTGCTTTTCTCTAACCTTTCTCTATGTTTTCCATCCCTTTACTTACTTCAAAATGTGTATCTGTGTAACTGTAACCTATTGAATAGTAATAAAAGATGTATTTTATTGATTATTAAGGTACGTGCCCTTTAACTAATTGAATTATTGTACTGTAATTATTTGTTAATAAATAAAATATGATTCTATTAATTATTCAATTTCATATATGGTTATAGATATGATTATAGAAACAATCCCTTAGAGTGGGATTCAAATGAAACAGTCATACTTTTCTTTGTACTTATTAAGGTGACTATTCTAGATTTTGTCTATAGGCCAAACATTATTGGTAATGGTGATAAAACTATTATAGTATTGAATGATTTTACCAAAATGTGGTAATAATTTGTACATGTTAAAGTTGTTGCTTATAACTTAATACAACATATAGGTGCGTATTGTGTGCTAGGCATGGTCACTAGACTAACTCAATAAGAGAATTTCATAAAGAAGATGACTTTTATATTTATAGAAATATCATTTTAATTTGAAAGCTATATATGGTCCTTCAACTTGAGGCCACTAAACTACTTCATGTAAGGATTAGTTTTGTTTGACACATTTAACATGTTGTAATAAGGGTTTCTAAAAGAGTGGCGGTTGACTATATCGAGATTTGTATATAGGTTATGGTAGACAAATAAAAGATTTATTACTTTTAAGCATAGGAGAAATATCTCTTATAAGCTTGTTTATTTGTAACTATGATGACAAATCTATGGCTATAGTAGGATAGGTTACTACCTAGCCTATGTCATTTGATTTGGATTAATATCAAATCATGTAGAGGAAAAACTAATATAGACATTTTTCTATATCCTAACCTTAAGAGATACATTATAATGAAAATATGTGAATTATACATTGATTGTCTGATTGTTTAAGCTTAGAATTGTTTACAAATATTCTATTAGACAAGTGGTCATAATATTTTGCTAAAAGTTACTCATCATTTATGTCTGGTTTGTATCTGAATTTGGGTACTATTAGCTTAATAGAAAGATTATGGGTCACACATATATAGGGATTGATCAAGTTCTAAAGGCATGAACTTTGTTGATCTTAGTGAAAGATATGTGAATGAAGAATTAGTTAACTTGTTAAATATTTATGAATAAAGTTAAAACTCAAATTATGATTTTGGCTTGACACATGATCATATGTCCTTCAGGCACACACTTGTGTATGGGTGTCAGGTAGTTGTAATTTTTAAGTAAAAGTCATACTTAGTCAACTTAGATTGAATTATAAAACACATGCCCATGTAAGGTTAACATACACCTATGTGTGCTTGAGGCAGCACGTAGATAGTTATCTAGTACATTACAAGATAAATATATGTCCTATAATGTTGATAAGTATAGGATACACAATTGTGCACCTTAGTGCATGCTTGTATGTGTTAAGTAAAATCATTAAGCATGACCATGTATGTTGCATACATGGTCATGTTGGGATTACTTGATTGCTTGAAAGGTACTTATCTAGCAAAATTTAAAACTTAACACAGAGTTTGATAATTATAGAGAGGATCTCATCTATTAGAATGTATAAGAATTACCTATGTTAAGCCTTTTAAAATTTTAATAACTTTTGTAGTACCTCTATAGTACCTTAATTCACTTACCTAATGATCATCAGACCCTTGACATAAGCAGTATCCATATAAAGTAGTTACAGTACAAATCTGATACTTTTTAGATGTTAGTTTAATTAGTAGATAATGTGTATTTGATTTGGTAGGTGTAGTTATAAGAGGAAAATATTTTCTCTCAAATGCTAGAAATAGTTATGCATTCAATGTGCACCAAAATTTAGAGAAATTGCCTCTGTTTATAGAAGTAAACGCATAATCTTGTCAACCAAGAGTATAACTATGCTCCCTATTGCACAACCGTGCATGTCACCTATATGATCGTGTGTCACACCTGGATCATTGAGTTTTACAAGTTGTCCATGCACCACCTAGTATAAGACAACATTATCCAACCATTTATTATTGTAAAGATGACCATGTGTTATCGGTGCATGATCTTGTGTTAATAATCATCCTAAGAAGGAACATTTTGTCTAAGCATGTAGATTTTGTCAACTATCAAGATACATGATCGTGCGTGTAAAATGTGCACGATCGTGTGTCAAGGTTAATCTCAGGCATGTAACTTTTTTATTTGA
The DNA here is from genome assembly GCA_026122585.1 of Anacardium occidentale. Classification (NCBI taxonomy): domain Eukaryota; kingdom Viridiplantae; phylum Streptophyta; class Magnoliopsida; order Sapindales; family Anacardiaceae; genus Anacardium; species Anacardium occidentale. The sequence goes on from JAJEJH010000059.1 coordinate 657,613, forward strand.
TCTGAATTGAACCAATAAATCACTTATATCAATACCTTAATACATAAATACTAGGATAACAATCCTTTATCTCTTGAGCTATTAAACCCTTAATGTTTGTGACTAGAAAACTCTCTACCTAGATTCAAATTGAATTTAAACACAAATCAAAAGTAGTCTGCAACAAAGTATCATGACTCTTCGAATAATAGAATGTTAGCAAACATCTTTAAGCTTGATCAACTAGGCGATTAACATACAATCCAATCTCTTTGTCACTATGTCTTACAATATTGAACCATAAACATGTGTCTATCTTTGAAAGCCCTTGTATATGTCTATGTCTAGAAATGAAAAATCTTGTGTTGATATACCATAACCTTTATATTGATCATGGTATGGTTAATTATTCACTTTTTGACATCGTATTTATGATAGTGTATTTGACTATGTCAAATAGTATTACTCCTAATACAAGACGGTCTAATAAATCTCAAATCAAATGATTACATGTACTTATCAAGTCATAACTCTATAGACATAGTAAAATAAACTTTATATGGGATCTTTATCTTTGGGTTAGTCTAGTGAACATGATACCAAATCATGCACCCATGTGTAAGACAAGATTGTACCAATAAGTCTTAACATTTTACAAACTATTGCTATCTTTCGATAAAATCACATACACTATGATAATCTCTACACCATTACTAGTGTCCCAAAGTTTTCATGATAATGTTAAGATTATAGACCTATTTTAGTACAATCGTCATTGTACAAATATGAAAAGCAAGATTAATTATATGATTCATTCATAACAATTCTACCATACTAAAGACATGTCATATTTTTATAGCTTTAAATGCACTAACATCAATATGACTGAAATATCTTATTTATTAATAATCATATTATATTTACAAATTACAAAGTCCAAGTAAATACAAAAATACAATAACAAATATAAGGATATAGGGCACTAACCTTTCCAAGTTGTACGTGTGCCTTAGTATAAAAAAAACATTTTCTCTTCACTATTAACACTTTTAAGAATCTAAGAAAGCTTTTTCTATTTTTTGTTTTCCTTTAACCTTTATTTACATTTTTTATCCCCTCACTTATTGACCTAACATCTAAGGTATGTATTTAAACCTTTAACCTTTTTTATTTTATGTGGATACAACAAGTACCACCCTATAAAGGTTAGATATCAAGCTTAGTTTGGTCATCTCATTACCATGTAAAGATATACAAGGTTATCTTTACAAGTACAAGTTTTAAAATAGCTTATGGTTGAATATTTCATGTTTTATATACATAGATAGAATAAGATCCCATTTAGGGTGATTTGAGACGTTGTTTGATTCAAAATGGATATTTTGTTGCATGGTCATCTTTATGGTCACTTATCTCACCATTTTCATATTCAAAATGGATCGTTTAATGGAAATTTTAACTCTTTCATAAAAGCATTATATTCAAAAGATTCTAGAACAGTTCAATGCATCAAATTGAAAACATGTTGATACTCTTATGTCAAAAGACAAATTATTAAGCTATGATATGTTTTCTAAGAGTTAGGGTGAGAGAAATGAAATGTCCTTAGCACCTTATTCAAATGTAATAGGTTGTTTTATGCATGTAAACATTTGCTTCACTATCAAGTTAGTTAATTAACATTAGTCAAACCCTAAAAAGAGCACTGGAAAGTTGTCAAGAAAATATTAAGATATCTAAAAGGCATCATGGATCTTCGCTTAGACATCAAGTAGGTAGGTGACTTAACCTAACATAGATCTATTTTTGATTATGCATTTTTCCTATAAAAGGGTGTCATATCATGGACTATTAAGAAATAAACATGCATAACATTATCCATAATGGAGGTCAAGTTTATATCTTATTCAATAACCATGTAAGAAGTTGTTTGTTCAAGAAGATTCTTCATGAACTTAGGTATACAAGATGATGTTGTTAGAAGAATAGTAGTCCATTATGATAATCAAGTTGTGATAACGTTTTCAACATATCTCAAGTTTCACAGTAAAACTAACCATATTGACACCAGATATAATTTTGTAAGAGACATCACCATGAAAAAGGAAATAAGTGTACAATACATTTCTATGTATCATATGGTTGTTGATCTTTTAACCAAATCTATTTCAAGAGATGTAGATTTTGCACATGTTAAATCTCTTAGACTGTGTAGACTATAATTGCTACGTAGGTAAGCATATGTATTGTATTTGTAACACAACATTGAAAACCATGAATTCAATTTTTTTTATTTCTAAATTTACATCTTTGAATTTTTAGTGCTTCGATATATACACATCAATTTTGTTTAATAGCTTAACTAAAGTATAATATCACATAAGTTATAGACTTACATGAACAATCACCTTTGGTATGGGAAGAGCAAGCACCTTTGGTATGGGAAGAGCAAGCAAAGATACGACATGTTACTTATGATATGACTTATTAAATTTGAAATGTCGTCTTGATTATTAGTCAAGATAAGGTCATGAAAAAGAGATATTTAGTGACCACTTTGGATTCCCCATATCCAAAAAACTTGTGTATGTTAGATATGAATTTTTAATAAATACTTACAAAGTTAAAGTTATTTAAGCACTCATGTTAGGTACTAGGTATTACAATTAAACTCATATTTGTATAGTATTGAAGTATGACATTTATGAAAAATATAAACTATAATATATGATTCATACAATGTCTACATCATCGACCAATATAAGTAGTGAGTGAATAAATCCCTACTTCCTCACTGTATGAGACTATATGGTCTTTCTCATGTTAATACTCTCATGCTTTTATTTTTGTTCAATATTTGTTATTAGTGTTTTGCTATTTTAGCTTATTACCTATAACTATGTATGATTCGGCCTATGGAACATGACTAGAAAAGCATTTGAGTTTGAATTGAGAATTTTGAGTAAAAGAGGAAGAATTATTCAGTATGTTTCTCCATTGGTCGGCCAATCTTGTCAATCATAAGTAATATATAACTTGATTATGGATGTGTAGGCATATAATACAATTATTTTGAGGAACCAGAGAGATTGGTGTTATTAGATAAGTTTAGAGTACAATGAGACTAATAATTTAATATATTTTGTTTTTGTTAGAGTGACTGTGTTATTCCTAACATATGCATAGTAATAAACTTCTACTATAGGTTGCTTGCAAAGTTGCATAATGCATTTGCCAAACATAAAATGTACTATTGTATACGATTTATGTATTTAAGTATATGTGATTCGGATCTTCCATTATGTATGATAGCATTTTCAAAATATCTCAAATTTCACAGTAGAACTAACCATATCGACACCAAATATAATTTTGTAAGAAACGTCACCATGGAAAAGGAAGTAAGTGTATAATACATTTCTATGTATCACATGGTTGTTGATCTTTTAACCAAATCTATTTCAAGGGATGTACATTGTGCATATCTTAAATCTCTTGGACTGTGTAGGTTATGATTGCTAAGTAGTTGAGCATATGTATTATATTTGTAACACAACATTGAAAACCATGAATCCATTTTTTTTTTATTTCTAAATTTGCATCTTTGAATTTTTTGTGCTTCGATATATGCACATCAATTTTGTTTAATTGCTTAACTAAAGTATACTATCACATAAGTTATAGACTAACTTACTCACATGAGCAATCACCTTTGGTGTGGGAAGAGCAAGCAAAGATAAGACATGTTACTTGATAAAGACTTACTAAATTTGAAATGTAGCCTTGATTACTAGTTAAGATAAGGTTACAAAAAGAGATATTTGAAAGTGACCACTTTGGATTCCCTACATCCAAAAAGCTTGTGTATGTCAGATATGAGTTTTCAATAAATACTTGCAAAGCTAAAGATATTCAAGAACTCAAGTTAAACACTAAGTATAACAAATAAACTCAGAATTTATAGAATTGATGTATGATATTTATGGAAAATATACACTATAACATATGATTCATACCATGTATGCATTATCAACCAATATATATAGTGAGTGAATGAATCTCTATTTCCTCACTATATGAGACTATATGGTCTTTCTTATGTTGGTACTCTCATGCTTTTTATTGTTGTTTGATATTTGTTCTTAGTGTTTTGCTATTTTAGCTTGTTACCTATGACTATGTGTGATTCAGTCTATGGAACATAACTAGAAAATTAGGTAAGTTTGAATTGAGAATTTTGATAGAAAAATAAGAATTATTCAATATGTTTATTATCAACCATAAGTAATATATTTTTTGATCATGGATACGTAAGCATATAATACAATTATTTCGAGAAATTAGAGAGATTGATGTTATTAGATAAGTCTATAATACCATGAGACTAATAATTTATTATATTTTTTTGTTGGAGAGACTGTATTATTCCTCACATATGCATAGTAATAAACTCCTAGTGTAGGTTGCTTGCAAAGTTACATATTGCATTTGCCAAATATGAAATTTATTGTTGTGTATGATTTCTGTATTTAAGTATATGTGGCTTGGATCATCCATTATGTGTGAGTGGAAACTATTGCATTGGGGTTTATCCACGAAGGATCAACCTGACCCAAGTATTTAATTAAATTGCCTTAGGCAATTAGAGATAGTTAAGATATATATAATGTCCCAAAACTATTGGAGAAGTACCTACATTTTTTTTGAGAATATGCAACACTTTTCTGCTTTCCAAAATATTCACACTTAATTACGAAACACCGAAGGCAATAAAAATCAAGGCAAACTATGCTATGAAAATCTACTTAAAAATTTAGACGCTTCCAACTGAACTTAAGTAGACTTGAAATCTTATATGGGTATGTGATTCATCACAGATTCAATTCATAGTTGGATTTTTGTTTTTTTCCAACACTTTCTCATTTACATAAATTGGAACATTCTTCCACCTGTTTCAACATCTTTTCTGTCTCAAACTTAAGGTCTCAAATTGAAGTTATAAATTGCACAACAAACTTAACAACTCATGACCGATGTAAAAAAATAATAATAATAAAAAAGGATAAAGGAAAATAAATTGGTAAAGGAAAAATAGGTAAATATATAGTTAATCATTCAAAGGTGTTGACTACCTTTTACTGATGACATGTAATGTGGGATTGTAAGAGGTTAGGTAGAGGAAGAATATCTTGTGACAAATGGTTCATGGATAAACAATACAAAAAGTGAAAAAGAAAAGTAAAAGGGAGCTCCTAAGGTTGAATTAGTAGTTAAAAATAAGAAAATAATAGGACTGAATTCAAATTGTGTTTACTCGAGCTTAAAACAAGTTTAGCTTAAGCAAGTTCAAGCTCGCAATTCCAATATTATCAAGCTCAAGAGTTCAAATCATCAAACTTGTAAACTTGAAATATTCAATTCAAATCAATTAAAACGATATCATTTTACGAATATACACATTAAAGCGTTATTATTTTAGTGATATATTTTAAAAACTTATTAAGAAACTCATGAAAAAACTTAATTCGGTTTGTTAAGTCTTGAATTTAAACTCGTATCTATCAAGCTTATTGAGTTCGAGCTCGATTTTTAAGCTCCAATCCAACCCTTGGATTGGGAAGAGGAAGCCATGAGGGAAGTTTGAGGCTGAAGGATTTGAAGGCATGGAACCCTAATATATCCATGCATCAAGGAAATTAAGGTTGGAAGGCGAGTCAAAGCCCACACCGGCAAATAGAGTTCGGTTGCTTGAACATAAAATTCCACCTTGGCCCACTAAAGCAATTTTTTAACCCTTGGATTGATTAATTAATAGGTTACCCCTTCTTACACAAGATTTGGGATTTAAAAGTAATTTTCGGTTAAATATTTAAAAAAATATTTATCATAATATAAAAAGAAATTTAAACAATTTAATTAATTTTTATAAAATTTGTGGCATTGCATTCTTACTTTGAAAAAACAAATATTGTATTTAAAATTAATTTTCGTCTGAGCCGTCTTCAAAATCGAAACTTGTTTCTTCAGCTTCACTCTTTAACGATATCAAAACGACGCTTTTCTTTTCGTTTTCTCGATCTCACTCTCTCCGTTCACAGATTGGGTAAAATGAGCGACATACTTGATTCTCCGGCGACGGAGTCCGTAAAGAGCGGAGGAGGTAGCGATGCGTCGCGAATTGCCGAAGTCAAGGCATGGTTGGCCTCACAATTTGAAGCAGCTGGAAAAGAAGTTCCTGATTTTGAATACACTCATCGGAGCGTCGCTCATTTGTACAATTTAGCCACTCTTTCACAAGCCAAGACCCAAGCTGCTAACATCGTCGCTGCTGATTTTCGCCAAAAGGCCACTGAGTATCGCTCACAAGGTACTAAATTCTAATTCCCTCTATTTTTCTTCTGGGGTTTTCGGTTCTCATTCATTAATTGTTATTTGGATGGTTTTAGCTGCGAGGATTAGAGAGATTTTGGAGAATGTGGGGCTGGCACAAGAGAGTTTGCCATCTAACGTGGTTTCTTCAGCCCAAGTTCTTGCTAATGTAGCTAATTTGTTGAATATAAGAGACACTGAACTTAGCAGGCTGGTGTTTTTTTATTCTTCTATATTATCCATCTTTTTATTTATTTTTTCCCTGATTGATTGGGTCAAATTTATTCAGTTTTCTTGTAGCAATGGGTGACATTTCGTTGAGAAAAACTGCTGTAGAGGAGAAGAAGGCTAAGGTACTGAAAGAGTCTAAAATTCTACTTGATTACACCCGCAAGGCAATTTCAAGGTTAACCTATTTGAAGCGGTAATGCCTTTGATTAGCTTCTCTGTTAAATGCAATTCTATTTCTTCTCGTAAAATATTTTTGTGTTACGTCTTTCAACCGATGTCTACTGGTTTGATCTATTTTGATAGAACACTTGCACAACTAGAAGATGATGTAGCTCCTTGCGAAGCTCAAATGGAAAATTGGAAGACAAACTTGGCAGTAATGGCATCAAAGGAGCGACAGTACCTGCAGCAGTATAACAACTACAAGGTATTGGCCTTTTGCTGTTACTATTATAAATTTCCAAAGTAACATTAAATGTTATGGCTTTTATTTTTGCTAATATGGCCTCCTAATATTAAATGGAGAAGGATGACTTGCAAAGAATTTGAGAAAGAAAGTCACTTATTATTAAGACATTCAACTCCCACTTAGGGCCCATTCTGACTGTTGCCTTTTTTAAGAGATTATTTGATGAATTTAATAAGATTACTTGTTGAAGAAAATGTTCAAGTAGCCCTAAGGATTGGAGAAGACATTTTGAAATTAGACCTTGGTACTAATGCATCTTAGAAACTTCATTTTATTGACATTGTGCTAAAGGCAATAATGAAACTTGTTGAAGGAACAATTGCTAGGACAGCTGTTGTTTGTATCTTTCTATAAGTTTTTTGAAATCAACTAATAGATTTGGAGAGAGATACAGGAGATTTGATATGGCAGTAGGGAATTTTTCATGCCCTTCTGTTCTTTGTATTGCAATATTTTCAACAATTTTCAAGGATGAGAGAAGTTTTTAGCAATTTTTTATTCTTTTCACGCACTCCTCGAAATTATTTTTAGTAATGAAGTAGGTCCAGATTAGACCCTAAGAATTTATTTTTAAGCTTTCTGGATATCTTGACAACATTGTTTAGTATTATTAAATTGTACAAATAACTTGTGGAGGGCATTTGCAGGAATAATGCTTGTGAAGATTCATTACTTTCAGAAGTTTACAAGAATTCCTTTATGCATGACTTACAGAAGATTTGATATTCATGACATATATTTATCTTGTTCTATGATCTGATCTCTTCTACCATAGTTAATACTCATTTCAAAGCTTGAGGCTAATAGACCTATGTAACAATTTAAATGCTTTAGTTTTACAAGGTTACTTACGATAAGAAGTACTTGTTATAGTATGAGTTACAAAGGTGAGATTATGAAAGTCATTTGACAAAGGGTGGAGTTATGAGAAAAATGAAGGAAAATGGTGTTTAATTGAGAGAAATATATCACATGACTAGACAAAGAAATATTGTATATGACATGGAATCTGTTCATAGAAAATTATACAAAGATCATTTGTCATGATTTTACATGAAGTTTAGGGATTAGAAATTTTCAGTTAGCATCATCTATAAGAACCTTGTTTGATTTTGGTCTTCATTAAGGAATCCCATTCATAAAGTATTTTCAATTCCGAAAATTTTGACAATTATTTTTTTTTTTTTATGTTTAGTGTTAGAAATATTGACAAAGTTGACTAGGGAAGATTAAGGAAAATAATGTAGTTTGATTTGTTTCTTCAATTTCTCTGTGCTTGTTATGTTTTCAGTAAACTCCACTTGAATGTTTTTCTGTATAATGTGATCTCAGTCTCTAATTGTTGTTTAACTTGAAGCTTTCAAAACAGGTCATGTACGTAGCTTCAGCAGTTGAATTGAGTTTGATTCTCTGAAGTTTTAGTAGCCCTCAAAATTTATTGAACCCACAGTTACCTTCTAAAAGAATGAACTTTAATGCTTGTTCTCTTCATAATTTGTTTTCTTGAAACACTAAATGCAAACAGTACTTTCTCTCAAGCTTTAGCAGTTGAAATGAATTTGATTTTCAGTCAAGCTTGGTTTACCCTTAAAAATTGCTGAACCTCTAAAACAATGAAATTTAATATCGTTTCTCTTGTTTATTTGATTTCCTTGAAACATTGGTGCATACAATTCTTTCTTCCAATATATAGCAGTTGAATGGATTTGTTTTGTCTCAAGCTTGTTGGCCCTAAAAAATTATGACCTGTAATTACTTTCTAAAACAATGAAATAACCCTTTCTCTTGACCATTTGATTTCCTTTAAACACAGTTGCAAACAATTCTCTCTCAAGATATAGCAGTTGAATGAATTTGTTTTGTCTGAAGTTTGTGGGCCCTCAAAGTTTAGGGACCTGTAATTACTTTTTAAAACAATGAAATAACCCTCTTTTGGTTATTTGATTTTCTTGAAACAGTGGATGCAAACATTTTTCCTCTTTTGTGCTTCTGTTTTTAAATATAACCTTTCCAAAGTGCAACCTTGATTGGGCCGCAAAAAAGTTAGAAAGTTAAACTTAAATTTTTCTTCTGTGTATTTTTAAAAATTTACCTGGGGTGATGGGGGGCATCTATCAGTCCAAGTGCTTATTTGATGGATTCTGTAATAGAAGAAAAATCACTCTAAAAAGTTAATAAAACACTGAGTAAAAACTAAAGAGTACTGAAAGTTAAAGAGTCACTATCTTTGTTTGTCATTTATAACAATATAAAACATTAATTTGCTTTCTGGACAATTAAGAGACAAAATAATTTTGTGCAACACTAGCTCTTTTGTTCTTCATTACTCTTTAGCTATTATTAGATATTTCATAATTTCTTTTAAATACACATCTAGGTTCTTGCACCAAATGTAACTATGTGGGACACAATTATTTACTTAAAAGTGAATGCAACAAAAAATTCAAAACTAAAAGTCGTATGGGCATTTATATGTTATAACACCCAAGACCCTTTCTTTCTTCTCTTGTTATGTTTTTTATTTCTTGTTCGTGTTCTTGTTCTCTTTTTAAATATTTAACATATTGTAATATGAAGCATAAAGAATGGGATTTTAGATATTGTATCTCTTGTCAAAATTTATATTTGGTACTTGTCACTCTAGGACTTCTGGAGTTGAGGCCTTTGCAGTTCCACTCTTGCTTTTTAAATTGGAATCCTGGATCTAGATCGGATAGGGTTTTCAGTTTTCTTTTTTTTTTTTCCAATTAAGGTTCAAGGGATAAGTTGCTCTCAAATAATTATTTGTATATCTAAAAAGAGCAGATGCTTAAATTGTAGCCAACATTTTATTTTATTTTATTTCTGTGTATAATTTGCACCAAACCCTATTGTACAGGCATTACTGAATCGTCTGGGCTACACCCCTGAGATTAGCCATGGGGTGTTAGCTGAAATGGCTGATCACAGAAAAGAGTTAGAGAAGAAGACAAAGCCCATTTTGGATACTCTAAGGAGCTACCAAGACTTGCCGCCGGTAATTCAGTCTTGTAGTTAATACAAAGCCATAGTTATACTTCTGAAACCTTGCATTTAGGATGGAATTGATATAATTTTTTTTGTGTTTGTGTAGGATAAAGCTTTGGCTGCTTTAGCTATTGAGGACAAAAAGAGACAGTATGCAGCTGCTGAGAAATATCTTGAAGATGTACTACAGTCTGCCCTTGCCACCAACGATTGACTGACATCCACCATTTTAATTTTTTTCTTTCCTACTGTAAATGAACATCAGACGGAATTGGAAGCTTTAACTTGTAATCTGCCTTTTCAAATGGCCCAAAAGAATGACAATTGTTTAAGTTGATATGTATTACAAAGTCCTCTCTTGTTAGGTTTACAGATTTCTCAAAATTAAATTAAGTCGGATTTGCCTGAAAATGAAGCAGGGATGTGAATTTATGCCTTCATATTCATACTCTCACCTAAGTTTGCCGCAATGACACCTTTTCACTCAGACTTTAAAAACAGCAATTCCACATTCATATTGTACAATAAAATGGATAGGAATAATTAAGGAAATCAATTATGCATTAATATCATAATTAAGGAAAGCTTTCCATTCAAATTGCAAAATATCTTTTGCTGTGTAGGGTGATCAACAACATTAGAAATGTGACTAAGACGCTGAAGAAGAAGAGAAGAAGAGGCTTTAACGAAAGGGGAGTGTCATGGGATGCAGAGGGGGTCGTGATGAATGTCAACAATTTTGTTAGCAAGCAAGACCTCGACCCCATTATACATGAGGATAATTTCATTAAGTCTCAATATGTTACCAAGACTGGGAGAGACAAAGGCATGAAATTTGCTGTTGTCCAGGATGATTGTAGAAAGAGAGACTTACTATGATATTTTTGTTATTGAATGTTAATGTAAGGGTATATAAATTTAACTTAAAATTAAGAGTTTCATCTTATTGTATTTTATCCTAAAATTTAACAAGAATGTACCAAGAGAACCAAACGGAACATGAGACAATGCTTTTTAACCTAATTCACTGATCTGCTTAAAATACAAGGATGCATTCTCCTGCTTGAAGTCCAAATATGCATTTTTTTTTTTTTTTTTTTTTACCACAATTTGTTCTCCGAATTAATTCACTATAATGTCTATTAAATTTTGGATTTCAAATCTTTTCTTTTTATTTTCTTATATTTTACCATAATCAAATTAAAACTCACTACTTTTTTAAATGGGGTGAATTTTAAAATTTGAGGAATTAATTAAATTAACTAATTTAATTTTAGCTAAACTCATATGATTTTTTTTTTTTTTTTTTTTTTTGGTAAGCCAAAGAATATATAAACAAAAAGCAAATCAAGCCGAAAGAGGCCGAATGGAAGAGGCCTAGAGCTCATTCTACCCGAGGGGGAATACAACATAAAACCCAAATGGAAGAGGCCAGAACCACTAAGCAAAACAAAAGACGCAACTCCTCCTGAGATCTATCACGATTCCTAACATGATAGAGTCCAAAAGGAGGACAACCACATAAGCTAAAACAAGCTGTACATCAAGAGTGGACTGTCCAAGAGTGCCATTTATACAAAATCAGAATATCAAAAATCATATACAGGATAACCAATATATTGCAGGCTATGTGAATGGCAAGTCCGGAGCAAAAGTCCAGGTGGTTTGGCATGCAACTGCTGCAAAAGCGGTTGTGGGCAGGCTGCAGAGAAGGGGAATAAAAAGGCTGCAGAGGATACCTGAAAAACTGAAGCACAGCTGCTGCAGTAGGCAAAAACTGTAGTCCAAACCTGGACAACTTCTGCTGGAGAAACTACAGGAATTACCGAGGCTTCTTGGGCTAGAAAAGAAGCTGGAAAGGACCATGCAGGAAACATGAACCTTGAGAATGCAAGTGGCAAGAGACAAAATGTAGTAAATTTGTGACAAGAGCAAAGAAAAGTTGGAAGCAAGCAGCCCAGCAGACTCCAGAGACACAGGAAAATCCTTTATTTGCCTGAAGATTTACTAGAGGGCCTCGAGAAACTCTCAATCTTGGAGACATTGAAGGTGGCAAATCTTTAGCTAGGAGAGGAGAAAATATGTAGAAAGAATTCGCATTCCAGCACTGGCCACAAAAAGGCAAGAACAGGAAAAAAAAAAAAAAAAATGCATCTGTTTGGTGGAGGGCTGCCCAGGAGCTTCAATTGTTTGTGGAAAAAACTAATGCAGTGAGAACCAGGGAAAAGAAAAGGCCAGCCTGAAAATTTCCCAGTATCCTCCAAACAAAAGCAAGCACAACAAAGGAGCAACTTCAGTCTCATGGGGTTAAGATGATCAGCGGCGGAACTGGGCAGAGATGACTCATCCACAATCAACAAAAACTTCCTTGTCGAGCACCAAACAGGGTTCTAGCAAAATAAAAACAGCACGTGCATGAAGTACCTGGAAAAGAAAACATATGTTAGGTAAAAACAACTACCCCAGCATTTTCTCTTAAGGCACTTTAACCTCGCATTCCACCCGCTTAATTCATTTTGTCCCTGAAGATACTTCTTGGAAGACCCCATTTAGCAGCAATGAAAGAGTTTTCAGAAATAAGAGTCATATTAACCAGCTCAGCTCCGTGATCTCTCACCAACCTTTTAATATTCATCACTAATGTTTCCTCGGTCAGCTTGAGGTTAGTGAAACTTCTATTGTTTCTTTCCCTCCACAAAGTATACACCATGGCCCCTATACGCATTTTGCGTAGAAGAACTGTAGGCTATTGCCCTTCCACTCTTTAGCACACATATCTACATAGCTGCTCCAGGATTGCTCCACATAGTTTAGCTGGTTGCACTCCAAAATAGCCCTCTAAATGTGTTTATTGAAGGCATATTGAAAGAAATGATGATCAATATTTTCATCCGGATCCTCGCATAAAACACAAGTGGCCCTATTGATTAGCTAACAAGTTTATCTTTTGAAGTGAACTTCCCCTTAATTGCCAACCAAAGAATCAAAGCATGTCTTAGGATATTCTTTTTGTGCCAAACTAACCCATCCCAAGATTCCACCTACACTATCCTAGTGAAAGAAACTCCGTTGTGATTAGGATTCCACAACACCTAGTCTTCTCCCCAAGAAGGATTACCGCCCACTCAATTTTTAATTTCAAGAAGCTCCCTTGTATTTGCCACTGGCCATTTCCATCTACCATCTTCTCTGATATCTTTCACCTTGGCCTTTTTGTTCAATCCTGAGTTGTTGATGATTCTATCCCCGAATTTCTCATAATGAGGTCCAAGAGGGTGCCAAAAATTGAACCAAAAGAGGTGTCTTCCCATCCCCAATACTAACCTTTACTTTCATCCTAACCTCCTCTCTCAATTTAAGAATTTTTCTCAATATCCAAAGACTGCTGTTGGTCATTTTACATTTCAAAAGTTCTTTCTATTAAGCCAATATTCTTTAATCCACTTAACCCAAAAGGACTGATTATTAGGTTGAATGAGCCTCCATGCGTGTTTAGCATACACCACCTTATTCTAATCTTACGCTTTTCACAATACCCAAACCGCCCTCTTCTTTGGAACACAAACCTCCTCTTAAGCCACTTCAACTTTACGTCTATTCATCTTAACCCTGACTAAAAGAAAAGCTCTAAGATAAGCATCAATATCCTAATATAAAAAGGGAGGACCAATAAATTTGAATGCTAAAAAAAGTGCTCAAATAAGCATTAATTTCCCAACATAAGAAAGAGGCCTTCTTCTCTAAGATGTAATTTACCAAGGATCTTCTCAAGTAAAGATTTACAATCACCACCTAAAGCTTGGAAGTAACATAGAAACCCCAAGGTGCTTAAATGGGAGGCTCCTTCTTCCATGTTTAGAGTCTCATTGATCTTACTCTTTTCCTCACTAGAAAACTTGGAATAGTAGATATCACTTTTAGCAAGATTGGCTTTTAATTTGACCATTTCTGGAACATGCCCAAGGCATCTCTAAACCATTCTCACAGAATTTTTCTCAACTCCATAAAAGAGAAGTAAATAGTTAGCAAAGCTTAAATGGTTAATCTTACTTCTTCTATATTTGGAGTGATACTCCAACTCTTGTCTATTTGCCATAACCCCAAAGAGTCCTCAGAGCACTTCCATATAGATGACAAATAAGTATAGAGAGATAGAATCCTTTTGTCTAAGCCCTTTTGAACTCTTGAAGACTCATACAAGCTCTCTATTATAATTGATGGAGAAGAAAGGTGAGCAAATGCATTGGGTAGTCCATTCAACAAAGCTGGAGTGAATGCCAATGTTTCTAAGGATAACAATGATAAAGTTCCAATCCACCATATCGCACACTTTCATAAGGTCAACTTTAATCGCACAATTTTTTCTCTTGTCATTGTTTTTTTGATAGTCATGTATGATCTCTTGATATAGGAGAATATTATCCCTTATACACCTTTCACTCATTAAAGCTACTTAAGCCTTATTAATGAATAATAGAAGGATACACTTTAGTCTATTTGCCATGATTTTCCTTATGCATTTATATAACACATGGGAAATAGAAATAGGCTTAAAGTCTTTACAATAGGAGGGATTGTCACACTTTGGAACAAAGGCCAAAATGATTCAATTGATTTCTTTAAGTGTTGAGCAAAAAAAAGTTGGATGGCCTTCACAACCTTATTACCCATAATATTTGAAGCCCTTTTGAAGAAAAAAAGCATGAAAACCATCAAGTCGCTGAGCTTTATCATTATTCATAGCAAAAAAATTCTTCTTGATCTAATCATAGTTGACCTCTTTTACCATATCCTTAGTCATCTCATCAGGCACCTTAAAGTCAATAAACCTTCGAAATTCCTCCTCATTTGAACTTGCGGCTAAAGCATTAAGGATGTTCTCAAAGTGGTTTACAAACTTATTTTTAATCTGTCCTCTTACAATAGTAAAGTCTCCATCCCCCTTATATGTTCCATTGATGCCATTCCTAGTTCTTCTCCCTTTCATGCACTTGAAGAAATACATTGAGTTTTGGTCTCCTTCCTCGAGCCAAATCACATTGGAATATTGTCTTAATAAAAGACTTCAACCCAACTAAGACTTCTAAATTTACAAGAAAGCTCAACTTCATTTGTCTTAACTCTTCATTCAATAGAAGGTTATCAATTTTGGTTTGGTCATTCTCAAGAGCAACTTTAGCCTCTTTGACGTTTTCTGATATGCACCAAAACTCTTTCTTATTCAACTTCTCAAAGCCAATTAATCCTTTTTAGCTTCATAGCAACCCTAAACATAGGGTTACCCATAACCTTCTCTTGCCAAGATTTTTTAACAACAAAAGGAATTTCTTATGAAAAGTCTAAAAATTAAAGAACGTGACAGAATCTTCCTCCAAATCCCACTCAAACCACAATTAACAATGCAAGGGCCACATCTCAAAATGCAACTTGACTTGAAGAGAGCTAAAGGTAGAGGAAAGACATTAACAATTTCTCCTTAACAGTAGCCCTGTCCAACTTGGATTCAACTTTTCTCTCATTGTAACTACAATTGTTCCAAGTGAAAAATTTCTATTTATCTTAAGTTCTCAAGGTTAACATTACTGCAACAAAGACAAGTCATTATTAACAGTCCCCTTTGTTCAATCCCCGTCTTTTTTCATCAAAATTATAAATCGCATTGAAGTCACTACAAACTACCTAAGGACTATCTTCAAAATTGTCTGCATTATTGATGATATACCCCATATAATTCTTCTCTCACACAAAATGTTGGACCCATGAATAAAAGAGACAAAAACTATAGAGGAGAAACTGTTGTAAGACACTTCACAATGACTACTTGTTTAGATATGTCAAGAACCCCCACATTCAATTCATCTTGATTCCACACAAACCAAATGTGCCCTCCTAAGTTTTATAAGTTATTATTAATAAAACTCCAAGTCCCAAAGATATTCTTATCATATTTCTCAACTTTTGAGTTGACATTTTGATATTAACAGTATTTTCTTTGGTATTCTACAGTACAAGCTCATGGAATAGTTATCCCATCTAGCTTTTTGAGGTGATATGTCCTAAGACCTAGCACCTTAGATATTTAATATAGACCTTCCCATTAGGTCTAAGTGATCTAACATTCTAGACATTAGTATTTCACATGACCTTTTAAAGAGTTAATTTTCGTTGGGTGTAATTTCCACATCTCGTTATAAAGTTAAAATATTTAGCTATGTATTGTTGATATGACGTTGCTTGAAATTCCACATTCCTTCGACATTCTTCAAGCATATGTAATTATAGTCACATGAGTGCCTCATTATCTTTCTTGTTAAAGGTGTCTCTTAATAATGATCTTGCACTAACCTTGACAAGAATCATTATTTCACAACCATATGCTGATGAGAAAAGAGTTTCCCTTATTGATGTTTTAACAATTGTGGTATAAGCCCATAAAACTTCAAGGAGCTTGTCTACACAAACTCCTTTTGAAATCTTAAGTTTTGTTTTCAAGTGTAGAATGCTCATTCTATAGATTAAAGGAACAAGGATTGCACATTGATTAATGAATAGTGCCTAAGTTTTGTGTGATATAAAAGCGCGAGAAATAAATGCATAAACTATAGAAAGCATGAAATTTTGGCTTAGTCATAAGAATGATGTGAAAGCAAAGTATAAGCCATGAACTTTTATATAGGTTGGCTTGAGTAAAGACATGAATTGCATGAAAGCATGCTTTCTGGGAAATTATGGGAACATTGAGTATATTAGGGACTTAATCCCTCGGTTGTGTGCATGTGAGACATGATCCCACAAATTATAAATGTTTTTCCAACACTCCATGAAAACAATGTTGTTCTGATGATTTCCCAATATGTTTTTATAAAAGATATTCAAGAGGTACTCATGAGTTCTTTTATGCACGTGCTTTTAGTATAACACACTTATAGTAAGGTAAGCTTTATGCATACTGTACTTGAAAAAAGGAATTGTATGTTATGATAGCTCCCATGACAAAGTGTTGAGATAAGGCATGGAAACTATAAGATAAAGCTAAGATTAAGAAGGAGAAATAAAATGAATATGCTAAGTGGTCACCTACTTACTGAATATAGTATGTTGTATTTATTATTTCAATTTTAAAATAGTTATTTGATTTTATATCATTATATTTTATAATATGATGTTTTGTATACATATAGCAGAAGTAGTAACATAGTCAACCAAATTTCCATTTTCACGCTAAAAGACATTTTCCAGACTTCTTTAAAACCAATATTCATAATAACTCTAATATGCAAAATGCAAAACCGACACATTGACGTAAACTTTATTTTTCAAGGAAATAGACTGGTAATAAACTGGTTTTAGTAAACAAAACAGTTTGAAGTAAGAATCCAATTGATGCGCCCACGAAGGAGTTAAGGCTCTGCACAAACCTTTTTCATTCTGGGTAGTTTATAAGGAGGAAAGAGGCAAGCAACAAAGAGTTTCTCTTGTAATAGCAAATATGGGTGAGGCCGTAACACATTGTAGAGACTGGATGGTGAAAACAAAGCTATGTAATGTAAACATTCATAGGGGACAATCTTTTTCTCTTCAACAATTATTAGTAGTTTCATTGATGATATTTACTACACTCATCATAAGAAAATCATCACTGCGTTCCAGATCGAATCATAAACTCAAAATACAAGAGAGAGAAAGAAAACGGAAGCACATCTCATAATTATATCTTATTGCAATGAAAAACAAGCCCACTTCAAGCTCTTCAAGCAATCTTAACTTCAATAGTCTTCGGCTTCTTAGGCTCCGGAGGCGGTAACTTCTCCACGGTGACAGTCAACACTCCGTCCTGACAAACGGCCGAAATGGCGTCGGTATTTGCATTCTCAGGCAGCACGAACTTCCTCATAAACTTGCCGACCCTCCTCTCCATTCTCACATACTTGGCCCCTTCTTTCTCTTCCTCCCGCTTCCTCTCTCCGCTTATCAGCAGCACATTGTCTTCCTCCACCTGCACCTTGATGTCCCCTGACTTCAACCCCGGCATGTCCACTATGAACACATACGAGTTGGGATACTCCTTCACGTCAGCCGGCGTTGCCGCCATTGCCTTGGCGTCCCTCAGGTAGGTCTGCGTTGGAGCGTTGGACGACTTGTCGGCATCATATTCGGCCGCGTCCATCATGTGTTGCAGAGTCGAGAAGAGGGGAGAGTCCCAACCCATAACCCTGAAATCCATATCGACGAAACGAGTGTTCAGAATTTGTAGAAATTCTTTTTCAGAAAGAATGATGCTTCTGTATCGATTTGTGATGCAAAGGAAGACGGTGGATTGTGTATTTATAAGGGAACTGAGGGGACATTCTGGAGACAGATGGATTTTGTCGGGAGTTTCTAGAGTTTCTTTCTCTGATGCTCTATTTCATTCGAGATCTTTATGGAAGGTCGAAAACGAGACTGGACTGATCGGGCTGGCCCATGGCGCTTGTCATTAGGAGTAATTATTTATTTGTTAGGATTCCGTCTTATTTTATTTTTGTGAGATTTAATTAAAGTAATCAAATTTAAGACGATATTACCAAAGAAATAACCATTAATTTTAACTTTACTGCAATGAAATGAATTAGTCGAATTTAATATAAGTTTACTTTAAATTATTAAATTATTATGGTTAATAAGTATTAATTTAATAGGAAGGGTAAAAAAGTAATTTGGGGTGAAGGATAAAAAATACTTAATTGATTTTTATAGTAGTTCGGAGTTTCTTAACAAACACTCTTTCAAGCAATCTTATTTCAAGTCTTTTCTTGTGGTAATTCCTATCACACATAACATATTTTATATCTAAGAGATTTTGTCATTACACATTAGTTTTAATAACAAGAGATTGCGTCTTTAATGTAGTTTCACTATATTACGCCTTTGGATAATTAAATTATAAAAACAAAAGATTACCTCCTAATAGGTTGATACAAAAATTAAGCTCACAAGATTTTTCTCAAATATATGCCATGAAAGTTCTAGAGAGAGAAGAAATAGAAAAGAAGAGAATAAAAAGAATATAGTTATAAAACATGGTTCTCTTCGTTTCCTAACTTCAAAATTACTCCAATTTATAGATTTTTGGTTGAAAGACTCGTTGGAGTTGAGACAGTGGCCGTTAGAGAAGAAAGACGTGTTGTATAAAAAATTTTGCACGAACACACAGTTATGTGTCTTAGACATACGGTTGTATTCTCTTCATTAATTGCTTCCCAACAGTCATATATGTGTAACACATGGTCATGCTTTTTATATACACAGTTATACACCTCATATGCATAGTTATACACTTCACATGCATCGGTCATGCACTTCACATGCATAATCATGCACCTCACATGCACAATCATGCACCTCATACACACAATCATATGTTTTTTTTAAATACACAAATCTTGAAGTGTAACAAAAGATAGCACGAGCAAGAGCACGACCTACCATATGAGAGCATACACGCCTAAAATTTTATCTTAGCAGGGTCATGTGTCTATGTTGCAAGATCATATGCTTGAGACAAACAATCATGTGTATGGATAAACTTGTAAAATAAATTTTTTTCTCTTTTGGTCATGGTTCAATTTATGCCATGGACAACTTAATAATTTTAATATAATTTTTCATCAGATCAAAACACCTCAAGTCCAACAATTTTATACCAATTTTACCTTTCACTTTAAAAATTACATTTTCACTATTATGTTCCATTAAAGAATTTCAACTAAAACAATTGTGTTTCAATCACAAAATTAAACTTTGCAACTTTTCAAAGTTTTAGGCATTCACGTGATTATTCGAACCAATAACGTAATTTACGAATCTTAAGATTCAATAATTGCCAACAACAAAAATGGACAATAATTGCGATTTAGGATGCATCCATACTTACCAATATCCGAATCGAATATCAATTTTAGAAAAAAAAAATTTACTTCCCTAAGCTCATCCAATAGCTCTTCAATTATAGGAATGGGGTATTTGCTCGTTAAGGTTAACTGGTTCAAGCACCTGTAGTTAATACATAATTGTCAGGTTTCATCTTTTTTCTTTACTAGAACCACAGGACTACAATAAGCACTGTTGCTTTCTTGTATTACTCTTGATTCCAGTATCACCTTCACCATTTGTTCTATAATATCCTTTTGGATGTTGATGTATCTATAATGATGAAGTTACATAGGTTATGCTTCTTCTTTTAACACAATTTGGTGATTATGGCTCAAATCGGAGGTAAACCTTGGACTCTAACAAAAACATCAGCATACTACTCTAATAGTAGTTCTAACTTTGGCCAACTAGCATCTATAGAGTTGTCTTGAGTTTGAATCAAAAACACTAACAACATTGTTTCTGCCTCGAACAGGATGACTAGTTGAATTGAAGCCAATTGTGGTTTCCTACCTAATAGCTTGTTTATTTGATCATTATCAATAATTTTCACACCGTTTTTCCCTTGCATTATGTATTGTTTCCTATACATAATAAATTTCATCTTTAGTTTCTCAAAGTTTCATAAAATGTCTCCTAGTGTCATTGACCAATGTGCTCTTAGAATAAGGTCATAGTTGTCTAAGGGTAACACATAGACATCAGTGGTAAAGACTCCTTCCTGTATTCACCAAGTGAACCTTTCGCTTAACTGATGATAGTGTAAAGGTTGGCCATTAGCTACTCGAACTTGAATATCTGTTAGAGGTTTAAGTTTGCATCCCAACCGTTGGGCTACTTGCTGACTATGGAAGTTATGAGTGCTTCCCGAGTCCACTAGGATGTAAAGCTTCTTTTTCCCATGGAAACTCGTCAACCTCATTGTCTTTGGTCCACATAAAACTTTCAAGGCATTCAAGAAAAGCTACGTAAGGCTATGATTATTAATTTCATCTTCTTGGTTAGTCTCATAATTCAAGCGTGAACACCTGTCTTTTTTGTCTTTTTTGGCACTTATGCCTTGGTGTATATTTGTCATTACACCAATAACACAAGCCCTTTGCTCTTCTTTCACCAAATTCCTTACTGGTAGTAGTTCATGTGCTAGGCTTAGAAAGTAGATAAGATGTTTTTGGGGTCTTCAGAGTAGGCAACAACCCTGTTTGGATAGGTGATTTTTGGTTGTTAGTAGTATTAGTAGTGGTGATAGGAGAAACTGTTTCATTGGAGGATAGGAGGGTTGGTGTACGATGAAAGGGTTTTGGTTGCTCTTTGATGGCAATGATGGTGATTTCTTATACCTTGGCTAGAATGTATGCTTTGGATAGAGTTTTAGGCTTAAACATACGTACTGGCATTTGTAAGGCATTAGTTAGGCTGGAAAGGAAAAAACTAAATGCTTGCTCCTCTATGATGTTAGCCCTCGGATATAGTTCGTCAAAAGAATTGAGGTAGTTTTGTAGAGGACCTACCTGTTTGAGATGTCTTAAATCTGCTAAGGGATCATTGAAGGCATGGTTGCCAAACCGAGCTATCAACATTTGACCATATTCTTCCCAAGATAAACAAGCAGCTCCTCGGGATTTAACCATTCCTTGGTGCCATCGAATGGCTTTCCCATCTAGATGCAAGGCAGCTATCTTAACCTTGTCATCAGGAGCTGTATTATCAATTTCGAAATAATATTCAGTTCTTAGAAGCTAGCCATCCAGTCCTTCACCGTTAAATCGCGAAAACTCAATTTTGGTCGAACAATTCCAAGGCGCTCTGTTTTCCGTCACATGAACAGAGGATTCTGCTTCTTCTAGCTTAGTGGCTTGTCTCTTACTAATTATCTCATTCTACTATAGACTTATACCCCCAATTAAGCCCTTCAATTCTGCAACTATTTCATCCCATTGTGCTTGCTACCTCTGCTCAGATTTCTGTATCCACTGGTGCACCTCTCTACGAAGCTCTTGATTACGTGTACCTTCAGCCATGGCTACGGAACCAGCTCTGATACCAAGTGATGCACCCGAACCAAAATTTAAGCAAACTAGCAAAAGAAATCTGCAGAAACACAAAGAAATTAAGAGAGAGAGAAAGAACACAAGAAGAATTGGGAGAAAAGAGTAGAGGAGGCAGACTTAGAATTGCCCATAAACTTCTTGCGTCATTCCTTGCAAACATTACATTTTTATACTTCTTGCTAACAGAACTGACACACATAATTGACATGCTCAACCGTCAGTGCATCTCACTTTCGCTCTAAAACTCAATAACAAAATTTTAGTCGCAGATTGACAACTCTTGAAAGGAATATTCAAACGACAACATTTAAGAAAAGGAAAAAAATTTATTGCTGAAATTGCGTTTTAGGCTGAATATAGAATTATGGCCGTTGTTTGTTCGCTGCCTTCTTTAGCTTCAATCTGTAACATTCTTGTGATTAAAGACACTGTCCATATATTACACTGTGTCCCCTAAGATTGTTAGGCAAATTGAGGTAATTATGAGAACCCTAATGATTGTTTGTTCGGGAAAAAGTGTAATTGAAGCCTGAGTCGAAGGAAATTGCCCTCACGATAAATCAAAATTTTTGAAGAAGCTAAGTAGGACCTCCCCACTTTGGTTAGGTTGAAATGTTATGATTAAATGATAATAATTTCTGGGTTTTTCTTTGAATTGGTGGATGGTTTGGACTCAAAAACTTGAATGGTGCGTCGAATTATTGACGTTGAAAGGAACCCAAAAAGAGTGTGATTGTATATCGGTGTTGTGGTTGACAACAAAAGCTATGGAAGAAGACCTTAATCTGGGTAGCTGGATGAGTCTTATGCTTGATCAATGTGTTGGGGCAGGTTATTCGGTCGTTAAATGCTTGGGTATGAGCAGGAATTCAAATTTGATTGAATTAGTTTTCATGGTTTCAGGATTTTGGATCCATACCACGACATGGAATTTTTGTTGTCCAGGCATGGCATCGATAATAGTTTGATGCTGCGACATCTGAAAAATAGTAGAGTCTGATTATGGTTCAAAACAGTCACCAATCTTAAATAAAAATAGATACCTAGGAGCTGCAAGGGATGGCATTATTAGAATGGACAGAGATTTAGACGTCTTATTTCCAGCTCAAGCTGATTAAATTTTGCGGAAGTTGAAGCAAAAGAGGTTCCAACTCCACCTGGGCAGCATTTTAAACTTTACATTATTAAATGTCCTCAATCTTTTATAAAGAAGAAAAATGGCATCTTCTCTCCCTTGTGATGTCCCTAAAGATTTGTACGAGACTGGATTTGGCCTTTGTAGTTAAAATGGTAATTAAGTTTATGGTTAACTTGGGAAGTTTCATTGAGAGGCTCTTAAACTGAGTCTCGAACGTCATTCAGGTCTGATTTTTTAGCTTCTCTCTTCAGGCAATGTAATAAACTAGAAAGCTAATTTGCACTCGGTAGTTACCATTTCCCCCACAATACTGGAAACATTTATTAAAAGACATTCATTGATTACAACTGCAATACACACCCATAAGGAAATCATCACTACATCCCAGAACCCAAACAGAAACTGAAACAGAACAGGAGAAAAAACGAAAGTTAACATCTCAACAACACAAAATTATACCTTATTGTCATAAAAACACGCCCACTTCAAACTCTTCAAGCAATCTTAACTTCAATAGTCTTCGGCTTCTTAGGCTCCGGAGGTGGCAACTTCTCCACGGTGACAGTCAACACTCCGTCCTGACAAGCGGCCGAAATGGCGTCAGTATTTGCATTCTCAGGCAGCACGAACTTCCTCATAAACTTGCC
Source organism: Anacardium occidentale (assembly GCA_026122585.1). Lineage (NCBI taxonomy): Eukaryota > Viridiplantae > Streptophyta > Magnoliopsida > Sapindales > Anacardiaceae > Anacardium > Anacardium occidentale. The sequence goes on from JAJEJH010000059.1 coordinate 681,415, forward strand.
GACCCTCCTCTCCATTCTCACATACTTAGCCCCTTCTTTCTCTTCCTCCCTCTTCCTCTCTCCGCTTATCAGCAGCACATTGTCTTCCTCCACCTGCACCTTGATGTCCCCTGATTTCAACCCCGGCATGTCCACTATGAACACGTACGAGTTGGGATACTCCTTCACATCAGCCGGTGTCGCCGCCATTGCCTTGGCGTCCCTCACGTAGGTCCGCGTTGGAGCGTTGGATGACTTGTCGGCATCGTGTTCGGCCACGTCCATCATGTGTTGCAGAGTCGAGAAGAGGGGAGAATCAAAACCCATGATCCTGAAATCCATATCGACGAAAAGAGTGTTTTAAATTTGAAGAACTTCTACAGATGAAAAGATACCGATGAGTTGAATTGTGATAACAGAGGAGGAGGTGGGTGTGTTTTTATCGGAGGAAAGGTGGAAGTTTCTAGAGAGGAAATGGAATTTGTACGGAGTTTCTAGAGTTTCTTTTTACGATGTTCTACTTTATTCGGGATTTTTATAGAAGGTCAAAAATGAGACTAAGTCGTTGACTGGCCCATGGCGCTTGTCGTTTAGGAGTTAGTAGTGTTATGTTACTAATTAATACAATATTTCATAACATAATTATTAGCTTCAACTTTATAGCAATACATTCTTCAATTAATTAACTCAATTAAATCCATATAAACAATAACAAAACCCATAATATTGAAGTTAAAATTTCTTTTTGGTATAATACTCCCCTCTGGGAATTTAATAATTTGAAATTAGAATAATCATTTAGATTAAAAAAAGTTAGGAAAAAAAAAATAAAATTTTATAATAAAAATTTTAGTTAAGAGTGTTCAAGGTTAAAATAATTATTTAGAGGTTTTGTGTGACTTGTACATGTGTCATCCTAGGAGGTTACCACATGCATAATATGAAAAGACGCAAAAAATTAGAATTTTTATCACACACGATCGTTCGTGCCCCCAATTTTAGCACAACTATATAAAACATCTTTAATCGTTTTTTCAAATTTTATTTCACCTTAATTTTCATGTTTATCTAGAGAACCCTTACCAAGGAGTTGAGAGAGAGAATCAGAGAGTTGGTGCTTGAACTAGGGAGAGAGTATAAGCTAAAGAGATAAAGAGCATCCATAAGTTTGAGGTAAGTGTTTTCTTAAGCATATGATTCTTTGTTCTTTTTGATGTGATGATGTTAAAGCATGTGATATGATTGAATAACATGGGAAATATAATGAGTTCATGGGGAAAATAATGATTTAATAGAGTTTTGTTGTCTAGAAGCATGTTTAACATGTATATATTTTGATGTGATGATTTGAGAGTGTTGAATGAGATTAATGATGAAATTGATGTTAGTAGATGATGTAACTATGTGTAAAGTGACTATGTTGATTATATGTTGGTGTTTGAGTGAGTTTGATGGTGGTTGAGTGGAGTTGTGCATGGTTCCTTACCTATTGGCCAGGATTCTGCAAAAACAAAGCACAATGCACGACCATGCATTTAATAAGGCACATAATTGTGTGGTCATATTCTATACTCACGATCATGCATGAGCATTCACGACTAAAGTACCTTATTGGTGACATGATCATGTGATACTGGGTAATGATCATGTGTAGTGCACGACCATGTGATCCTAAGGCACACGACTGTGTAACATATAATTTACAGAACATTAAATAGAAATTTATTAATTCTACGAATAATTTAAATAATTTTCTAAGTAAGAAAATTACAAAAAGATTTATTCAAAATTAAGAAGGAATAAATTATGAACTTAATGAGAAGGAAAACAATGATAAACTTTCATGCATGATAAACATCACATAACATGACATGTCAGAGTAAAGTTTTAAAATGATCAATATGCGTAAGCTTTAAGTATAAAGTCTAATGTCAAAAACATTCTTTCTAGAGTGAATATGAGAGGGCATATGTGGATTTGCATGTCTATTAGAGAGGGAACCAACGTTTGTTAGAGAAGACATGGTCATAAACCAAACTCGTTAGAAAGAGTACTAGTCGTGTATTAGTTGAACTCATAAGACTAGGGTATCAAATCTTTACATTCATCAATCTAATCAGCTCAAGAGTTTTAAGAAAGGATTTATGCATAATTATTTTATGAGCAATAGAGATTTTAAGACAACTTTTTATAAAGCAATTTTTAGATCGAACATAAGCTTTTCAAGATAATGTTTTAAAAAAAGCAAACCTTTGGGTTAACTCATAAATTTTAACATGTTTTATATTCTGACATATATGATATGACATGATTACGAGAAAAGGTAATACAAGGGTAATAAGGTAAGTAAAGGTTATAAGATAAAAAATAAGATAAGAAGTATGATAAGTTGTTAATGTTAAAATATAGGAATGTGTATGCTTGTAAAGTTAAGAAATGCTTATTGATTGACTCGTCACTCATTCTCCAGTTTTTCTTTTTTATCGATGTTATTTTTGTTGTTGAAATTGGCTATGAGATAATTATGGATGACATATATTTTTTATCAGATTATCACCCGTATGGATGTCATGACATAGTATCATGTTCTGGGGTCATGATAAGTACAATTTCTCTATGTTTCAGGTATGAATATGAATTAATAATATATAATGTTTATTTCAAGTATACTATGATAAATGTTTTAAGCTTCCACATTGCATGAATATATATATCTTAAAAATTTGCCCAATGCATATGTATAAGTAAGTATGTTTGTGATGCTATTATATATTAAAAACGATTATTTAAAAAAAATTAAAATAATAAATATATAGTAATATTACAATTTGTTGGTATCATAGCAAAAACTAGATCATATTTTCGAAAAGTGTCTTGAAAAAGGTGATATTTCAATAGTTTTAAAGAAAAAATATATTTCTAAAGTGCATTATTTTTTAAAATTGTATGTATCCAAAGTTAGCATATCTAAACTACCAGTGCTCATAGTACCTCTCAGTGTAAGTATATTAGTATGTAATTCAGTAAATTTTAATTTTCGAACCCTTGGTTTATAAAATGTTAGATATGAAGACTTATTTGCCTAGATTTGTAGAAGTTGAAAGTAATGATTCAGTTAGACCAATGAGTGATAGAAAGTTATAGGATATTTGGGTGACTTTAAGAGTAGAGGATGTGAGAGAGATGATTTGAGAGGCCATGAAAGACAATTTTCATAAGTCGATGAGGAGTGGTTTTTAGAAGTCAATGGTTATCAAGAGTTGACAAGAGATGGTTATCAAGAGTCCATATCAAATTTTTTTTTTAGATTGAGCTCTAAGGTCAAGAGTAAGGATGTCAAAGGCAAAGAAAGATTACATTTTACCTATAGTTTGCCAAGAGTCTATCAGCCATTGAGATTTAGTGGTTTTAGAACTCAATGGTTGTTCAGTAGTAGATAGAGGTACTGGAGAATGTTATAGGATTGCTCAATGTGTTTGATAGGAAGAGTTAGATATGCAATTTACATGTTAAGAGGTGATACAAGAATATGGTAGAATCTTACGAGAATATCAGTTGATGGAGAGACTGAGCTAGTTAGAGTTCAACTAGATGTTTGATGATACTCCCTTATTTGTGTTAGTTGATTGTGGTGTCACATATTGTTTCATTGTTGGAGAAATTATTGATAGACTAGGTTTGATTCCTACTGTGGTAAATTAGAGATAATGGTACAATAGTAATGATAAGATACTGGTAGATCAAAAGGTAATGATATTGAATAGACATATAAGGGAAGATTTGATTATTGTAGAGTTAACATATTTTGATATGACTTTAAGTATAGATTTCTTAGGTAAATATAAAATAGAGATTGATTGTTAGAAGAGAAAGGTTAAATTCTAACTATGTGATAATTAGTTTACATTTAGAGATGATAGGATATAGAGTATGATGATTTTGTGTGTTAAGGTGAGGAAGATGTTGAGTAAGGAATGTATAGGCTTTTTGGCTAATATAGTGCGGAGTAGTGGATCTGGATCAAATATTGATAAAGTGCTTATTATGAGAGAGTTTACTGATTTTTTTTTTGAAAGATTTGCTTGGGTTAGCTCCTGAGAGAGAGTTAGATTTTAGTATGGCTCCTATCTCTAAGGTTTCATATTGAATAGCTTTAATTGAACTTCAAGAGTTAAAAAAGTAGTTGTAAGAGTTGATAGATAGGAAATTTGTCAAACATAGTTGTTCATCTTGGGGTGTTCTCATTCTTTTTGTTAAGAAATAAGATGAGTCGATAAGGATGTGTATAGATTACAAAGAGTTGAATAAAGTAACTATGAAGAATAAGTATCTGTTACCTAAGATTAATAATTTGTTTGATCAGTTAAGAAAGGTAATAGTGTTTTCTAAGAATGATTTAAAGTTTAGGTATCATCATGTTAAAGTGACAAATAAAAATATACCCAAGATGACTTTCAAGACAAGATATGACCACTATAAGTTTATAGCAATGTCATTTGGATTGACTAATACTCTTGTAATATTTATGAATCTGATGAATAGGGTATTTTAGGATTATCTTGATCGATCTATAATAGTATTCATATATGATATTTTGATTTACTTAAGGAGTAGAGAATAGCTTGAAGAACATTTTAGGATTGTGTTGTAGAGGTTGAGAGATAGACAGTTGTATGTCAAATTTTCTAAGTGTGAATTTTAGTTGAATAGTGTGACTTTTTTTGGGCATGTCACCTCAATTGAGGGTATTTTTATTTATCTTAGTAAGGTAAAGGTTATGTTGAGTTGGTAGAGGTTGAGGATGATTAAGGAGGTGAGGAGATTCCTTGGGTTGGCTGGTTATTACCAAAAATTTATTGATGGATTGTCGAGTCTCATGAGACCTTTAACTACTTTGATTAGGAAAGAGGTTTCTTTTGTATGAATTGAAGAGTGTAAGACTCAATTTTAAACGTTAAAGTAAAGGTTAACTAATACTCCGGTGTTGGCGTTGCTTGAAGAATGAGTTAAGTTTGACAGTTATACTGATGCATTTCATCAGAGGATTGATATAGTATTGATATTGGTTGGTACGATGGTTATATATGCTTCTAGGTAGTTAAAGAATTATAAGCTAAAATATCTTATGCATGATTTGGAGTTAGCTTTGTAGTTTTCTTTTTGAAGATTTAGAAGTACTATTTGTATGGTGTAAGGTGTAATATCTATTCAAATTCTAAGAGTCTAAAATACTTTTTTTTCTTAGAAGGAGTTTAATATGAGGTAGAGGAGATGGTTGAAGTTACTTAAGGACTATGATTGTGAGATCATGTATTATCTAAGTAAAACCAATGTAGTTGTTCATGCTTTAAGTAAGAAGATGAGTTTATGTATGATCTCTATCCAAATGGAGTTATAGCAAGAGATTAGTAAATAGTAGACTAAAATTGTGACTTCTAGATGCTCTTGATTACAGATTGTATTCATATTGTTCAATGATATTCGACCTAGATAATTAATTGATGGTTGGGTCTAGAGGATGGTTTAGAGGATCAGAAATATTTCAATGTCTGACTATGAGTTGAAAGACAAGATTTGAGATTTAGAGGTAGAGTGTGTGTACTTAAGGATGCTAGATTGAGACAAAAGATATTGACTAAAGCTTACAATGTAATGTATACAGTATATTTGGATAGTGTTAAGATGTATCAAGATCTTAAGATAGATTTTTAGTGATCAGATACAAAGAGAGATATCGTAGATTTTATGGTTAGATGCTTGACTTGTTAGCAAGTTAAGATGAAGCATCTTTGAGTATGCTTGAATGGAAATGAGAGAGCATTTGTATGGATTTTATAGTAGGTCTTACTAGATTTCAGCATAGTTTCACTAATATATGGGTGATTGTGGATAGACTGAATAAGTTAGTGCATTTCTTGCCTATTCGAGAGGGGATGTCTATAAATTAGTTAGGTCAACTATATTTAAAGAGACTATGAGACTGCATGGGGTTATCATCTCAGATAGAGATTTCGTGGTTTCTATCTACATTATAAGATAATCTGTAGAGAGCATTAGATACTCGATCATGCCTCAATTTAGCATATCATTCATAGACTGATGTAAACTAAAATGATTACTCAAATATTAGAGGATATGTTAAAAACATGTTGTATGGATCATCAAATAAGTTAGGTAGAGTTATTTCCTTTGAATGAGTTCGCATACAATAATAGTTATCAACAATTATTCATATGACTCCATTTAAGGCTTTTATGGTAGGAGGTGTAGGTCTCCACTTCATCAAGATAAAATTGTTGAGAGAGACTCTTTAAAAGATATTGTTTCTGAGATGACTCAAAAGATGATTGATCAGATTTGGTTGATTAGGCAACAACTGAAGCAAGCCTAAGATTAATAGAAAAGTTATGTTGACTAGAGATGTAAAGAGATAGAGTTTCAGATAGAATATAAGGTATTTTTGAGAGTTGCTCTCTACATGTATGTATTGAGATTTGGTAAAAAGGGTAAGCTAGCTCCCTGCTTTATTAGTCTATTTGAGGTATTGGAAAGAGTTGGTGGTAATGCCTATAGAATAGTCTTACGTACGAGTATGTATCGAATCCATAATGTCTTTTATGTGTCTCTTTTGAAGAGGTATGTAAGAGATGATTTTTATGTTTTAAAGATTCAATATTTGGAGTTAGCTGAGGATTTGAGTTTTCAGAAGAAACCAATTTAGATTTTAGATCATAGAATTAAGACTTTGAGGAATAAGAAGATATGGTTGATTAAAGTGTTATGAAAAAATCAGATATATGAGAAGACTACTTGAAAGGTAGAGTCTAAGTTCAAAGTTAGATTCTTAGAGTTGTTCAAATAATTCTAGGGATGAAATTTTTATAAAAGAATGAGAGTGTAACAATCTAATGTTAAAATGATCATTTTAGGTCGAAAAGTAGGAAAAAATGTAAAATTTTACGATGAGAAATTGAGTTAAGAGTGTCCACGAGTAGAATAATCATTTAAAAGCTTTATGTGATTTATGCAGGTGTTATCTTAGGAGGTTACCATATACATAAAAAGGTGTAAAAATTTGGAATTTCTATCATACAAATCGTGTGTCCTATAGACACACAACTATACATGTCTCCATTTTTAACACAACCATTTAGAGAACCTTCGCTTGAAAGTTTTGAGAGAGAATCATAAAGTTGGTGCTTAAACTAAAGAGAGAGTATAAGCTAGAGAGATAAAGAGCATCTATAAGCCTTAAGGTAAGTGTTTCTTAGAGCATCTATAAGCCTTAAGGTAAGTGTTTCTTACTCTTTTCCCTTGTTTTCTTAAACTGTGATTCCTTATTCTTTGTGATGTGATGATGTTCAATCATGTGATATGATTGAATAACATGAAAAATGTGATGAGTTCATAAAGAAAATAATGATTTAATGAAGTTTTGTTGTATAGAAACATGTTTCACATATATATGTTTTAATGTAATGATTTGAGGGTTTTGAATGAGATTGATGATGAAATTGATGTTAATAGATGATGATACTATGTGTAAAGTGACTATATTGATTATATGCTACAAATTGAATGAATTTGATGGTGGTTGAGTAAAATCGTGCATAGTTCTTTGGTTGTTGGCTAGGATTTTGTAGAGGCAAAACATAACGCATGTTCGTGTGGTTGATAAGGTGCATAATCGTGTGGTCATGTTCTACACCCTCACAATAGTGTATATGTATACACGACTAAAGTAGAAGTGATATTGCCTTACTAGTTACAAGACCGTGAGATACTGGGTCACGATCAGGTACAACGCATGACTGTGCGATCCTAATGTGCACAACCATACAATATATTATTTACAAAACATTAAATAAAAATTTATTGATTCTATGAATAACCTAAATAAATTTCTAAGTAAGAAAATTATGAGGAGATTTATTCAGAATTAATAGAGAATGGAATATGAACTTAATAAGAATGAAAACAATAATAAACTTTCATATATGATAAATATCACATAACATGACATACTAAAGTAAAGTTTTAAAAGAATCAACGATTTATATGCATAAGTTTTAAGTATAAAGCCTAAAGTCTGTTTAAGGTGGATACGAAGAGATAGTTATGGGTTCGTATGCTCATTATTAAGAGAACTAGTATCTATTAGAGAGAATATAATCATAGATCAAATTCATTAGTGAGAGTACTAATCGTGCATTAGTTAACCACAAGGTTAGAGTGTCAAATCCTTATATTCATTAAGTTAATCAACATAAGAGTTTTAAAAAGGATTTTTATGAATCATTCCTTTATAAGCAAGAGAGATTTTAAGACAAGTTTTTATGAAACAATCTTCAAATCGAACATGAGTTTTTTTAAGAGAATGTTTTAAGAAAGCAAACCTTTGGGTTAAGTCATGAATTTCAATATGTTTTATATTATGACATATATAACATATATGACATAACATGATTAAAAGAAAAGGTAATACAAAGGTAACAAGATAAATGAAGGTTATAAGACAAGAAATAAAATAAGAAGTACGATAAAATGTTAATGCTAAAATATAGGATTATATATGTTTGTAAGGTTAAGAAATGTTTATTAAGTGACTCGTCACTCATTCTCCCATTTTCCTTTCCTTGTAGGTCCTATTTGTGTTACTGAGATGGACTATGAAACGAGCGTAAATGAGATATATTTTTGATTGGGTTATCACTTGTATGGATGTCATGATATAGTATCATGTTTTGAAGTCATGATATATATATATTTTAGACGTATATTATGTACATTTTTTTTATATTTCAAATATTAATATGAATTAATAATATATGATGTTTCTTTCTTTCAGTATACTATAATAAATGTTTTAAGTTTCATTGTATGAATAATATATATATATATATATATATATATATATATATACACCTATGTTTACAATACTATTATATATTAAAAATGATTTTTTTAAAAAAGTAAAATACCAAATTTATAGTAGTATTACATTAAACACTGTCTTTTGGAGGGAAGCACGACTACACTTGACTTAAAAGACATGATAAAACTTGAACTTAATTAATACAAAAAAAATTATGCATAAATTATGAAAATAACCTTAACATCTTAATTATTATCAAAAACTTATGCACCTTTAGATACTATACTATGATAATACACTACACGGAATACATGTATAATGCATTTTCATTTTAGAAACAATTTTTCTAGAAATCTTTCTCTGTGTCAATCAATTTAAGCTTAGACAAAGATTTGACATCTTTACTATATGAATTGTATAACTACGTAATTTATTTTTCTTACATATATTATTAGACTTATAAGTATTTTTTAATTGTAAGTGTGTGTAAAAAGAGCATAATAGGTGTCTCCTTATGACAACTATCATTAAAACATGTCCATGGAAATTGAAAGGAAAAAAATGTTTCCATAATGTCCTAAAATTTGAAGCTATAGAACATGTCCTACACATATTTGCAGACATCTTAGATCCTCGTATATCCTATAAGATAAGGTCTCAAACATGTACAATAAATCACTAGTTACCCATGTGTTACATAGGATCAATTTTAAAACATGGCATTATCCTAATACGAAAAAACATGCATAAAACTAATCTTACTAAAAACTATGTTTTAATATGCTCTTATGAAAATTATGTGCATGCACTTAAGCCCCTTTAACATATAATGTGGACTCATATCTTTTCTTCTTCCTAATTTGTATTATTATAATGCCCAAAATCATGTACACTCATATGTCCTATAAATTGTCAGAACATACACCTTGTATGAATAGATATGCACTTTCCCTTCATAAACAACTTCTTAGTCATAGTCATTCTTTGTCGTAACTTTATGCACGATTGCATGTGTCTTGTGTATGGTCATTCATGCTTTCCTGCCCTTCAATGAAAATGCTACAAATTCATATTATTCAAGCATTTTAATATTAACAAATACTTAGTAAACATGAACATTTACAAAAATACAATTGCCCATAAAGTATTGTTGAATAAACCCTGAAGTGTTAAAAACAAAAATACCAAAATATTCTTTGGGTGAACATAAAATAGCATCCATAAATGTGAACAATAAAATGACTTAAAAAACAAAAATGACTGAAAATAACAAGAATAATTGAAAATCAGTAAAAATACTTTTCATATTACTACTTGATTAACTAGTTATCTCATTGTCATCACCTCAATGCTCATTCGTAAAGCTTAAAAAAAAAAATAAATAAAAAAAGAGTAACAAAACATTCAATACCATCGAAAGCTTAATCCAACTCTTTCCTAAACTCGTCTCAAATTCTAATCTTAATCTTTCTCATGTAACATTATGCTTGGATGAAATCATTTGTTTCACCTTGCTTATCCTGTGGAAGCCCGCTTATGGACTCTACTTCCTTCTCATAACACCTTTGTCGGTGTCACTTGAATATGTACTTAGGCCAAACAAACCCTAGTGATGTAACTAATGATTTGTACAAAACTGGATTCGGCTTTCGTAGTTGATATGGTATTTAAGTTCATGATTAACTTGGGCAGGTTCATTGAGAGGCTCTTAAACAGAGTCTCCAACATCATCCAGGTCTGATTTTTAAGCCTTTTAGGAAATGTAATCAACTAGAAAGCTGATTTGCAAGCAATAAATACTAATTCCCCCACAAAATTGGAAACATTTATAGAAAAGACATTCATTGATTATAACTGCAATACACATCCATAAGGAAATCTTCACTAAATCCCAGAACTCAACAGAAACTCAAACAGGGCAGGAGAGAAAACGAAAGTTAACATCTCAACAACACACAATTATATCTTATTGTTATAAAAACACGCCCACTCCAATCCCTTCAAGCAATCTTAACTTCAATAGTCTTCGGCTTCTTAGGCTCCGGAGGTGGCAACTTCTCCACAGTGACAGTCAACACTCCGTCCTGACAAACGGCCGAAATGGCTTCAGTATTTGCATTCTCAGGCAACACGAACTTCCTCATAAACTTGCCGACCCTCCTCTCCATTCTCACATACCTGGCCCCTTCTTTCTCTTCCTCCCGCTTCCTCTCTCCGCTTATCAGCAGCATATTGTCTTCCTCCACCTGCACCTTGATGTCCCCTGATTTCAACCCCGGCATGTCCACTATGAACACGTACGAGTTGGGATACTCCTTCACATCAGCCGGCATCGCCGCCATTGCCTTGGCGTCCCTCACGTAGGTCCGCGTTTGAGCGTTCGACGACTTGTCGGCGTCGTGTTCGGCCACGTCCATCATCTGTTGCAGAGCCGAGAAGAGGGGAGATTCCAAACCCATGATCCTGAGATCCATATCGATGAAAAGTGTGCTTTAAATTTGAAGAAAATTTCACAGATTAAACGACGCTTATGAATTGTTTGCGTATGACACAAGAAGAGGTGGTTCGTGCTTTTATAGGAGGAGACGATGGAAGTTTCTGGAGAGAAAATGGAATTTGCTGGGAGTTTCTAGAGTTTCTTTTTATCTACTTCATTCGAGATTTCTATAGAAGGTCAAAAATGACACCGAGTCAATCGGCCTGGCCCATGGCTTTTGTCGTTTAGGAGTTACTATTTGATAAAAGTATTATTGGTCTCAGGACTCTCTTATTTTATTAATTAAAACAATAATTCATAACATAATTAACAGCTTCAGGCAATACATTCTTCAATTAATAAACTCAGTTAGATAAGAGCAAATTTTCCTTTCATGTCTATTGTTCTAATTAAACTCTTAACCTAATCAATTTAACTCTTGTATGTAATTATTTTATGCTTAAAACATGAAAAATTGTTACATCTAATACCCAACAAAATTTACGCACAAATACGAAAATAACCTTAAGATCATAAAACAAATTGAATATTTGAATTAATAAACTCAAGAAATACATTAACTCAAAATGACTAAATTGCCCTCATGCTATTTTTACATTGATTAATTTCACATTGCAAGTATCATTCTTACCGGTTACCTGTAAAATAGAAAAAAAAATAAAAAGTAAATGATAAATCACTTAATAAGTAAGAGAAGTTAAAATAGGGATGACACTATGTAAACCCCTCCGAAATTTGAAATATCTTTATGTTTTGAATTTGAAATAAATATTAAAAAATATATAATAATCATGTATTGGAAAATATATATATATATATATATATATATATATATATATATATATATATATCACTTCAATGCTCTCCTTTCTCTCGGTCACAACGTCTCCTCCTCGACATTACTACTAGTACATGGCAAAAGAATCACTTTCTTTCTTTTTTATGTTTTCTTCTCATTTTGTCGATTCTCTTCTAAATTTATTATAATCATCTCATTATATATTATCAATTAGTTACAACACTAATCTGGAGTTAATTATTTAGATAAACCGTAGAATGTTAGTTGATAATTTCATTTTTAAAAGACCAAAATATATTGTGATGTGCTTAGAATAAAAAATTGAAGCGAGATTAGGGCTCAATTGCTTGTATTTAGAACCTAAAGGTTGCTCTCATGTGGAACACCTATGTGAAAAGACTATATTAGAACTTTTATACAAGTGATTGGCCATATTAGGAAGTGCTTTTCCTGTTGTTTGCCAAAAGAACAAATTTCTCTATATTATTAAAAATACCTAAGTAAAAATATATTCTTCCAAATTTTAAAGGACATGTGGTGTAGCATCCCAGGTTTTTAGAAAGCCCTTAGGGGTAGAGTTTTGGGGTTAGAAATAGAATTCAGTGAGAGATTGGGGGTCTAGAAGAGCTTAGGGGTGAGATAGTAGTTTTCCAGAGCAGTGTGGCCTTCGTATGATGCCTTTAGGGAGGTTTCAATCATGCGAAGCGCGGGAAATGAGTTTTCTTCATTTTCCCTTGGTGCACTCCCGTGCACTTTTCCCTGCACGCCCGTGCAGGTGGGTAGAAAAGAGAGAGAGACGAGAGTTATTTCATTTCTCATCCCGTTTCAGCTTTCTCTTCTTTGTGTTCTGCAGCTCCCAGTCCTAGGCGAGAAATCCACTTTCCAGCAGCTCCCAATCCAGCTAGAGATCAGAGAGATTAGTTTGGATTAGAATTCCAGCAGCCATGTCAAGAGGTAAGTGTTTCTTACTTCTTCCAGAGTTTCCCAGCTTGCTGTGTGATGCTTGATGATGCCTGGGAATGTATGTTTGTATTTCCAGCTTGTTTGGTTGCTCATATGCGATGAGATGATGATTCAGATGCTTGTTTTCCACCCAAATACATGCATGCTTTGTTTGTGTGTGTGTGTTGTGAGATAAAGCTTGATTTGCCATGGTGAAATTCGTAGTTTGGGATGGATGTTGAAATTGATGATGTATATACGTATATTGAAGTGCCTTGGATGTGTGTATATGATTAATTTCAGTTTGAATGAGTTTTGGCATGGTTTCCAGCTGATTCAGACGAGCCATGTCTGAGCAAAACAAGGAGCACGGTCGTGTGCCCGCGAGAGCACGCCCGTGTGCCCTTGTCTTTGCGAAGGCACGACCGTGTGCTCTGAGAGCACACGGTCTGGAAAGCGAAGGACACGACCGTGTGTCCTGAGGGACACGGTCGTGTGTCCTCCTTTTGCGTGAAATGGCCAGATAATTCCAGAAGAGAGCACGGCCAGGCACACGACCGACGCATGGTCCCGTGTGCCTGGGCACACGCCCGTGTGCCTTTATTGGGCACGGCCGTGTGTGTGAGTGGCACGACCGTGTGCTTTCCCTGCACGGCCGTGTGTCAGTTTATTTTCTCCCAGAATTTCAGAAATTGATGATTAAAGGCTTGGTAATCCATCCAAGGGCTAAATGACATCAGATAATCCAGATAACAGATGATAAATGCAGCATATGCATTCATAGCACAGCATATAGTCTGAAAGAGGATCCAGGGATCCGAATTCAGTAGTTCTAGCATCCAGAACCCAATGTATGGGTTTCAGTTTAGGGTGAACTCGAGGGGGCATCTGTGGGACCCAGCTTTCTGACACCAGTCAGTCAGCTCAGCAGTAGCATTTCAGTATTCAGCAGATTCTAGCCAGTAGCTAGAATGTTCAGCCCACTTGACCAGGATGTCGAATCCCTGTGTTTCACCCAGTCTGATCAGTACAGCAGGTACCTTTGGGTACAGATAGAGATTCGCATGCATGCATATTCAGATTTCAGCTATCATGTCATGACATTCATTTCAGAAAATGATTAATAATGAGAAACAGAAAAACAGTGAGCAGATTCAGCACCCGCAAGCGCGTAGATGATTGATAGGGCCGGGATTAGTTTTGTGTGCCCTTGTTTGTGCTTGCTTGGGTTGAGGGAAGTAGGAAATGCTTACTGGGTGATTTTATCACTCATCCTTTTCCTCTTCCTTTCTTTGCAGGTCAGTTTGCTGCTGGCGAGGAGCGGGTGGACTGAGGCTCGCGAGAGAGGACCCACACACCCCCCTTATTAGCATGTATATGTATTTTCTTTCAGTTTGGACCTGTGAGGTCTTGTATGTATCTTTGTACATTCTCAGATATAAAGAATGATGTACAGAGCAGTTATATATATATATATAGAGAGCCAGTTTGGGCTCATTGTATATTTCAGATTAGTTTCAGCTTCCGCTTGCAGTGTATAGCAGCAGGTTCTTTTCTTTTCCGTAGGATTCCCGTCTCGGGTACCCGATTCCTAGTTTATTAATAAAAGAACAGTGTTTTCTTCAGCAGCAGGGGTACTCGGGGCGATGGGTCCTACATGGCACTTGTGATATCCATATAGAGCACCCAACTTTAAAAGTCCAAGACACTAGTTATATACTAGAATGCCAAGTGAATGGATGAGAAGGTATATCAAGGAACGCTAAGTTATGCCTTTGGTGTGATTTGTAACAAGAGAAAATAAGAGTTACAAAGAGTTTGGAAGAAAGAGAAAGAAAAACCATTCTTAAAATGAAAAAGACAAGCTATTTATATATATAAAGTGACCATACATGGTTGTACATGTTATGTGTACAAACATGTGCTTTAATTTTCATGAAGTAGAAGCATGACGTGCACACTCATGATCATGCATCCAACAATTATCCTATTCCATCATGATGACACTAGAACATATATTTATCTAGACAGTTCGTTGTTAAACTGTAATAGCACAGTTATGTATGTAACATGCATAGGCATGCATGGTTAAACTTGTCTAACGTACCATTACCTGGTAATGATGCATGGGTGTGCATGCTAAAATGCATGACCGTGTACCAGGCCAAGAAACAAGTCTTGACACTTAACTTGATCCATTCAAATCAAGCACGTCAAGCATGACTTCATCCAAACTCATACATACATTCCTCACTAGGATTACCAAATTCTTTACCTTCAAAGTTTGATTAACCCTTATTGTATATAACCCATAAACTGTCTACTAATATAACAATATTCAGATTTCTTTCAAAGAATCATTTATATTTGTAAGTGAAAACTAAAAGGAAAAATGAAGAAGTACAAACACTCTATAACAAAACATCATTATATGATCATTCTCTTGTAAGACAATTATATCAATAACACTATCAAAAAGATAGATATTTAGAGATTCAAAATTAATGTATCAATTGATGAAGATAAATTATATGAATTGTTATAAATACTATATCAGACTTGTCCAAATCTTTTCATATTCTAATTATTGTTATTGTAATATATTTTATATAAAACTCAAAATTATACATAAATTGGTGATAAAATACTGCATCAACACCAATTCAGAAATACATTACTAATTTCACAAACTGTATTTATACTAGCTGTCCAATTATATATTATACGAAGGTCATTATACTAAAAAGGATTATCATGTAAGTATGCTGCCGTCTCTCATTTCCTAATTTGTATCGGAAGACAATGCACAAATATGGTATTTTACAACTTGATTTCCACATATTGAGAGCAGATATCACGTTGGATTCGCTTTAGAAAGTAGAAACCCATTATATATAATAATCTTTCTGTATTAGGATGATTGCTAAATCAAATTGAATATATTTAAGTTGCATTTTTTATTTGATCCTAAAATTTCAGAGAAATCCCAATAATTAATGTTGCTTTAAATTTAACTAAGATTATATTGATTACTGGGCATTAATGACATTTATAAAATTACAACTGATGAGTCGATTCTCATAATTCTCACGTTAATAATCATGTTATTGTTGGAAACTACAACTATTTTCAAAAGAATTAATAAATGGTAACTACTGGCCTATGGGGTCATTCAAATATAATTTTAAAACTTGGATGCTATAAGAGAATGAATGGAGCATATAGGGTGATACAAATAGATTACATCAGCACAATGTATAATGTAAGACTTTAAAACTATATTTGGTGGAAAGTAATAAAAGATTATTTTAGTAATCCATATAGTTGATGACAATATATTGTTTGTTTTTGTATATGATGAAAAATTATCATAACTTTTGAATTATCGTAATTTTTTTGTGATAAAAGATTATTATAATTTTTTATTACCAAATTGATATGACAGAAAATATATGACATAATTTGATTATTTATTAAAAGATTACTTTGGTAATTTTATTATATTACAATAATATCTATATTTTTAATCAATTTAATTTAACATATTAGTTATATTTAAGTAAAATAATAATATAGTATTATTTTATTACTATTAACTAAACATAATAATATTCACCCATACAAATTTGTCTAAACGTATTATTTTTTTATATTTTTTAGTTTAATTTTATTTTGATAAATTTTCTACTTTAGTAATTAAAAATTTTCCAAACTATATACACCATAGTTACACTACAAATTAACTAAATATTTATTATAGTAAATGATTTAAGATAAAATTTCATCTAGTCCAAACTCACATGAATTGTCACTTATGAGTGTTAGTCCATAAGAACAACTAGTAGATATGTCATCTACCCACAGGTAAAGTGAACTTACCCAAAAATGTTTCATTACTCAAAAAATAATAAAAACTCCACTTAACAATCACCATATTCAACATTAGATTATCTTCTTATTTTATTTGATATTTACTAAGGAAAACAATCGTCTTTTTTTAAATTAGGATCATATAATCAATATAATTATCTTATTTCATATAATTAAAATGAAAATAAATCTTTACATCATGCGAGTATTAGGAATCCTCTAATATAAAATTTAACCATACCTATTCCTCTTTTGTTCTATAAACAGGTAAGAGACATCCTAATAGACACTGGAAATTCACTAAAAATCCTCTAAACACTATACATATTTCATAATCGTTATCAACATCTGTCAAAATACTTTTTCAGAGATAAATACTATAAATGTGGATGTAGGTCTCCAAATAGCAAATCAAGCTACCTTAAAAGCTCTCTCATTTTTGTTGTTTGCTCATGCAAAATCTTCAATGATATCTCATATATAATCCATATATGTAGTGGATGACATGATTATTTCATAGTCTCATTCATCATTGTTACAACAACAACAAAAGTAACAATCAACTTAATTCCAGAATTTTCCTATTCCATAACTTTATTAGATTAGTAATAACTTCAATAAAAATATAATTGTCTCGGCTTGATTCTTTGTGGAGAATTTTAGTTTCAACATTCTTTTTTTTTTTAATAAATATAATCCTCTTTTGAAAAACCTACAACAGCATTTTTTTAAGTGTTGCTATAAAATTAAGACACTATTTTCACGCTGTTTTATAATTAATTGATGTCTATGTTTATTCACTTTTTACACGTCGATTGCACAACAAAAGAAGGCAGCAGTGGTGCAGCTTCTATGCCGCCTGCCTTTGTTGCCCACACGTTGCCCTAAATTTTCAGAAATCTTCTTAATACCCCACAAGATTATATCGTAGCTACCAAACACACGGAGTCCGCCGGCCTAAATTCTCTCTGGAGACGGCCAAAACCGAGTAATCCACCATAATTAAGCACACCATATGCATGTATCCATCTTCATTAAATTATTTAGAATGAATTTGATTAATTAAAAACCTACTTAGGTAATTAAATAAGATCCTACGAATCCCATTTGTTAGAACTATATATGGAATATTCCAGGACAATTTGGATGAATCATTCAACTTAAAAAGAAACACGCTGAAGGTATAAAATAATGATAATTTTAAAAACTCTATATTCACTATAAATCTACAATATCAAGGTGATTTTGATAGGATCTGAGGTTTTAAATTTTATTTTAATGTGTTCTTTAACACAATGGAGCACACTGAATCTGTAAATGCAACCATTAAAAATTCCCATTTGGTCAGTACACGCCTTCCACAAAAATTTAATTACATTGCAAATGATGTGACTATTTTTAAAATATTAGCATGAATCACATAATCTTATACATCATATATAACATGAATATAATGTCAATTTAAAATACATAAAATATGTTTTAGAGTGATAGCAACTAATTACTTCTAGATTTAATTACTTTTAGTTTTCATAATTTGTATTTGATTGAGAGTGGAAGAATAGAAAAGTGTTTTGAGAGGGATAGAAGAAATAATTACCAGCTTTATTTAGAGGAACCTTGAATAGGAAATATAAGAAAACGTGATGACCGATGCTCATGTCTCTGCATAAAAAATATGGTTAGATTATTAATGTAGAATAAGTTATTTGACCCTTCACGTAAAAGCAAATTAATGAAAATGTACAAGTTCATTGGGGTGCCCAATAGCACTTCATAGCACAAATCAGCTATGAATTTTTGAAAAATAAAAATAAGAAAACCGGTCTCTCAAGGAACCCAATCCTGAAGTAAACCCCTTCTTTTTCATAATGAAGTTACCTTCTAAGCATTGGGTTTTGCAAACAATAATAAATTTCCCCTTCTTAATTATCGATTTATAGTAGGTTCATAATATTAAAGTTTATATGTAAATTGAATGCGGAATGAAGATCAACTGTATCAAGAACTAAAAGACCTCTAAGTTCATATCCATTGGCCAAAAAATGGCCAAAAAGATTCCCATGGATTTGATCAATTATATATATATATATATATATATATATATATATATATATGTATGTATGTATGTATGTATGTATGTATGTATAAGCCACATCATTCCAATAAATTATAATAATAGTATAATTATGATGTGAATGGCAATATTATATTGGCAAAGAGGAATAACGTGGGGCAAAGACCAATGAGGCGGACTTTCGTCCTAGACCTAGAAAAAGACAAAGACACCGCCTACAAAATGAACAGATAAAATCGAAAAAAGAGACTCATTTTCACACATGCCACTGCCACTTTTATGTTAAAGGCAATATCGAATTCTTCTTTCTGTCGTATTGGAAAAGCGAAAGCTTTGGCTCTCTCCAAATATTTGGGTAAATTTAATTTCAATATGCTAAATATAGTACTGTGTCTCCTAATTAATTCTTAACATCTAAGAAATTCTATGAAAGGTAGGAATTATCCTGCATTGGTTTTTTTTATTTTGGGTGCAATAAACAAGAGCTAGGTCTTGCCTTGGAGATGTTTGTTAAGTATTGTTGTTTTTTATTAACCTTCAAGTTTGAAGCTTGATTGCTTCTTAAGGTTTTCATGATTTGATAAGTTCTTTGGACGTGTGAGCGGGGACCGATCTTAGTTTGATTCTTCTTCATTTTCCTTATGATTTTTAGTCAAGTTTTGATCGATGTCACGTGCAGTTACATATATGTATATTTCACTTCCGTGAAATGCAAAGCAATACGATCAATATTAGGAGTAGCTTGAGATAGAATCAAGGTTTAATTACTCTCTGTGGGTGTATCGTATCAAAACTAAGATACTTCGTCTACTCTTGCAGGTTCAATTTATAAGACCCAATTCTATGGAAATCGCATCGGCTAAGTGGTTTTCTGAACTGGTAAGACAATTTAACACAGGTTTTCGCTGTATGGATTCGAATTTCTTCATTTGGTTGTTTGTTTGATGGTAGTTCTGACATGATTCGTAGGGAATAGACGATTCCACCTTTTTCCACCAAGAGCAAATGGACTCTCTTGATAACCAGCTGTATGGAGTCAATTTTCCACAAACCGCACACAGCAATCACGGTTTTTACCTTGAAGCGCCTTCTCATCATGCCTTTGTTGAGAGGTCAACAAAACAAGCTGAAAGCTTGAACTCTTTTACGGCTGAACAAGTTTCTTCTAATGCTTCTCCTTCCTTGATCTCCTCCCAAGTTATTTCTTTTGGGAACTCCTCCACCGCATCTCCGCCTATTTCTCATCTAGTCTGCAGTAGTAAATATGCCATGATTCCTAGGAACGAGCCTAGGACTCCTTTACATGCTCAAGAGCATTTAGTTGCAGAAAGAAAACGCCGCGAAAAGCTTAGCCAACGGTTGATAGCTCTTTCCGCTCTTGTACCTGGACTAAAGAAGGTATAAAAAAATATCTTTTGATTACAATTTCAATGATACTTAATTGATCCATACAAGATGTTAACGTTTTCTTGGTACTTTCTATTCGAATTGTGATCAGAATCATGAGGGATAATGTTCATTAATCGCCCTGTAAATTGAAAACATTTGATAGTTGGGTAGAATCAATATTCTATACTTAGTATAAATTTTTTTCAGGGAGGAAATTATTAAACTACAGATTCAAAGTTCAAAAACGGTAATTTTATTTGAACTGTGCAAGATAAAGTTTTATTATGCAAAATAATGCTCCTTATATGACTTCTAGAAGTTTTCATTTTCTTATATGGTGCACACTACAGATAATAAGATAGCTGAGAATTTTGTGCATTTTGGAGTAGGCCTATATCATAATATTTTAAGAATAGTATGGCTATCTTACTTCATCCCGAGATGTAGAAGGTATATCATCCGTTGAATTTGTAAATAAACTTTTTGAAATCCAGTTTATCTACTGACTCACTCTCCTAAAACTCTACTCCTGTTCCTAAAGCCGAAAAGGGAATGAAATTCCTGTAACTGCAATTGGATAATAATATATCTTGTGTTTATTTGCAGACAGATAAGGCTTCTGTACTTGGGGACGCTGTCAAGTATTTGAAACAACTTCAAGAACGTGTGAAAAAACTTGAAGAACTGGCAGCGAAAAAAACGATGGAATCAAAGGTTGTTGTGAAGAAATCTCGTCTGTTTATAGAGGAAGATGAAACTTCTCCATCTGATGAGAAGTCTTATAGCCAGTCCAACCAATACCTACCTGAAATCGAAGCCAGAGTTTCGGATAGGGACGTACTTGTTAGAATCCATTGTGACAAGAACGAAGACTGCCTTGTAAAAATACTCAAAGAAATTGAGAAGCATAATTTAACTGTTGCCAAAAGCAATGTTTTATCATTTGGGAACTCTACCCTTGATATAACTGTTGTCGCGCAGGTAAATTGTACCTCTAAACTGTTTCATTTATCGAGACAGAATTAAATTCCCATTTGACATTAACCATTAATTACCCATACTCTTTGTAAATTTTAATTTATATTATTTTATGTAGATTAAAGAGAATAATAACCACCTTCCACTTGTGTATTGCAGATGGACATTGAATTCTCACTTACAGTGAAAGATCTTGTGAAAAATCTTCGACTAGCTCTATTGCAGCCATCTGCCAAAGAAAAAGCTGTGTTGATATTTTGACTCTGTGGATTACATATGTAAACAAGTAAATCTGAAACAACGTATTAAAGAAGACTGTGTGGAAGAGACTCTAAGTTAACCATAATTAACTCTTAATTAGAAAACATCGTTATCTGCTTTGTCCTTCGTGATTTTGTGGATTTATTTTGAGTGGTGTTCGGTGCTATATGTACAAACTATACACACAAATTAATACAATATAACTTTGTTTATCATCAGATCAATTATTAATGTTCATTGAGTTGATTTTATATACAAATTCATTCATTCATTTTATTTCACATTACATTATATAAAAAAAAAAAATAATAATAATTATGCATAGGGAGCATCTTGTATTATCCATTTATTATACTAAATAGAAAGTGTTTTGTCTCACTACTTTGTGTATAATGGACCCTCTATGTCGGCTTTTAAAGGTGTTGTCAAGAGATTTTAGTCCACAACCCATCATTAACAGATCTGAATTTTAGGGTATATAATAGTTGAAAGCACCCATGACATTCTGATAATTAATAGTCACCCTTAAATGACCAAATGACTATTTCCAACCCACGGTTTGATGAGACACATTCCCAAACTTTTTAAGGTTAAAATTTTCGTTTTCTCACTTGAAAATGTATATATTATTTTATCTAAATATTATAATATGATTAATATTACTTATCCCCTAATAGTATAAAATATTATACTTTGTTGACATACTCATAGACTCAAAATGCTATAAATGGTAGTGGAAATATAATATTTTAAAATTTTTATGATAACATTTATCCATAAAACAACCAAGATCAGTTTATGACATAATATCAAAACATATCCATAATGTGTTTTGGAGACTTACTTGCGTTAAAGGCTTCTTCAACTTTGACAATGGATTTGATAAGTATATTGTTCTTCAATCCAATATAGGATGGTGTCGAGGTGTTTCACATGAAATGCACAACTTCCAAAGATGATAGTGATCACAAGGGTTTCACTAGAACTCCTTTGAATATGGTGATGTGTTTCAAGTGAAAGAGTTGTGTCAAAAGTTTATGCAGTTTACAAATAATATTCATTTATATACGAATGTCAAAATGGTCATTCCAAGGAGGTAAAAGGCCTATTACAATAGTGACAACACTAAGACAACTGTATGACATGTCATACGAGTAGTCGATCTAAAAGCATTAATTATCATTCATGTGATATTGTATTAATTAGCATTAATTCTACAACTAAGGTTAGAGATAATTGATAAAGACAACTAGAGATAAGAAATAGTCATTCCTATGATTGAAATGGTTATTCAACCTAGCCTAACACTTATCCAATAGTTAAATATTTTTTATCTAATTTAGATAAAATCAACTCTCCTTTATGTCACCCTAACCTCTCAATTTTTGGGTTACATCAACTTAGTTCTTTAAGAAGATGACATATCACTTAGTATAACAATCTTATAAAACTCGAAATTGCTATCTCATATTCTAGACATAGTTCACTCCATGAAACCAAATACTTTTAGATCTCATGACTATGTTAAGAAATATAGCGAGACTATGATGGATTAGCAAAAAAATTTATCACTTTCAAGCATAAAAGAATATGTTTTTTTAGTTCTATTTGATGGATAAACACAAGCAAGTAAATTTGTGGCTACAATGGGATTTGGTCAGTGCTTGAGTTTAGTAATACCTAGTCATTGCTTTGAAAGTCAAATCATGAAGGCAAGAGAATTTGAGATGGACACTATTTTTGTGTTTCAACCTGGATAAAGTAATAGTGTGATGAAAGGATTTGATTACACAATAATTATACTATTGAAAAAGTTATGCATTTAATATCGATTCTTCGTTAGTTGCGTATCTATGATGTCTTACTAGAGGTTGCTCATAGTTATTGAATAAAGAGACTTAATTATACGTTAATCATAGTTTTACTTACAATCAACTTATTAGAGTATCTATGGGTGACACACAATAAGGTTGTTTGCTTAGTTCATAAAGTTTGGATTTAATGTAAAAGGAGTGAATCACATTGGGTTTTACCCGAATATGGTGAATACCCACTAGCTCTAGTTGTCCCTCATTAAATGAAAAAAAAAGGCATGTCAATTATGGCTAAGCAAGCTTCATGCATGACTATTCAGCCTGAAAAAATAAGTTTCAAACAGAATAAGTTTTAATCCCAAGCAAGCCTGGACAAAAAAATTGTTTATTTAGTTATTGGGCTCAAGTTTGAATAACCTTTGTTTAAGCCTGAGGCTTGAGAGGGCTCGAAAAGTCTAGTGTTTTTTAATTTATATTAATGTTATATTTATGTAATGTCTCTTAATTTGAAATAGAATAATTTTGAAATAAGTTTAAATGTTACATGCATAGGTGCAATTAAAACTAAATTTTTTAATATTTTAAGTTGAAATTTTTTATAATGGGATTACAGGATTTCTCTAATTATATATTTTTAAATCATTTTATAGTTCAAGATTCAACCAACAAAAATAAACTCTCAAAATCTCAAAGCATCAAAGACTCATAAACGTTAAAAAAATGAGAAAACTAGAATAAGTCAATTTTTTATTGTCAAATAATTAAGGAAAAGTGTGAACCAATCATGATCGTCCATGTCATCCTTAAGACATGTGTCCACCATCTTGTGATTCAAACACAACATGTCCAATCAACGTTCATGGATAAGTAGAACAACATGACTATTGTGTGATGCAAAACATACAAAACTTACCTGTGTCAATTACAAAATCCGTGTCACAAAATATTATAAGGATCCCAAATCTTCATATGTCACCTATCCAAGTAGAAGGTCAAAGATTTTCTAAAGTCTTGTTCATAGTATGAAAATTGAGAGATAATTATTATATAGAAAACTCCAACCTATAAAGTAACTTCTAAGGAATTGATTAGGTATAGAAGCAATTACCTGCACCTTGGCCTATGGATAGGTATCCCTAGCCTATAGAATGCTATTTACCAATTGACATTCTATTCATGTCACATGCATACAATGGAAATCAATAATTCTCTGCCTTATCAAGACTTAACCATTATCTTATCTCCAATATGTAACAGATTAGAAAGTTAATTTTTGAATTTGAATTTAAAATATAATTGATAAATTGGATACATTAGGTTTGTGGAAAAAGATTGCAACAAAATTTTAGATTCTCTCATTTATGGCAAGAGATGTGTTTGCTATTTCGATGTCTACAGTAGCTTTTGAGTTAGCCTTTAATATATTGGGAAATGTACTTGACCAATTTAGAAATTTTTTTTAACCCCATTTGTTGTGTAAGACTGAAGTTTGCATAATATTAGTTAAGATTCTCACCTACGCCAATCTAAATTGAACTTACTTGGAATAATCTCAATTTATAATAATTTAATATGGTTAATATCTATCTACGTTATTTTATTCACTGTATTTAACAAAGTAATTTAATTTTTAAATTTATTTTGTAGAAAGTAGATACTAAAGAAGGTGAATTGGGCTTGAGCAGTTCATTTTTTGTTCGTTTTTGAAGGATTTAATATGCACCTGGATTAACCATGCACAACTATATTCACAGTATGCACGTGGATTAAGTATGCCTTCTACATTTGCATGGTACTACTATTATGCATGCACAATAAATAAGGGCACTTGGGCAAGCTTCATTCAATAAATTTTTGTGAAATTGTGCTTCTGAATTGTCAAATTTACATGAAGTTAACTTGTTTGAATTTGTGAAGCAAGCAGATAATGTAATTCAAGAGCTTCAGGAGGCCATTCAAGAGCTTTTTTGTTAAGCTAAGATTTCCAAATAGTTTGTGCATATAAATGAACCATTTTTGAGAACAAAAGTGATGTATTTCTTAGCTTATCTAGATGATGTAATCTTTTATTTGTATTTTTTCCTGCTTTTGTGTTTGATTTTGCTGATGCTATGCCTAGGCTTTATGTTTCATTTTGTAAGAGGCACTTGGAAGCTAGCTTTGGCAATCTATTGTATAATTTCTAATGAGTAAATTATATTTTTCCATCTAAAGTTTGACTTAAAACACTTTTTCACGCTTTTATGAAATAAATAACAACTTTTTTTAATCTAAAATCAAATTCCATCAAAATATTAAATTACCATTATATCCTTATCTTTTTCGTTTTTTTAAACTCACTATGTAACCCTAAATTAAAAAAAATTATAAAACTCTTTAATTATCAAATTTATATCAAAAACCTCTTTTTCTTTTTTTTTTTAACTTTCACTCCTTTCCTTGGTAAAACCAATCAAACTCTAATTGTCATTCTCACGACTCATTTTTTATGTTTATTTAACTTTTAAACCTATTCTTAACATCGATATCTCCATTTTCGGCTTATTACTTTATGATGATATTATTTTTTCCAATTTATTCCAACCGGAGAAATCTCTGGTTTACTCACGCTCGAAATTTGATGATGTCATCCTATAATCTCTGTGCAACATGTGGTTCGATCTGTCTCCGGTCTTCATAACATAACCTTGTTGTTCTAGGCAGCCTCCACATCACGGAAATGGTGATAGTGAGATTCATTTGTGGCGAGGGTGAATCTGTCAGAAGCTGTTGTATTTGTGACAGAAAATTCAGCTACTAGTTGATTTTTTAGTTGTAGACATTTCCGAAAGTATTCACAGCGAGCTTTTCTGTTTTTGAGCGTTCTGAGGAATGTTTGCGATGAAGCTAGCAGAAGCCTTATTAATTCTACAGGAAATGCAACATTTATAGCAAGCCTGGGGTTTGTGGAGAAATAATACCTTCTTTAAATTATTGCTCAAAAAGTGATTTACTATTCTATCACGTGATGAGAAACAAGAGAGAATTACTGTTACCCTATGAGATGATTCATTTTAATTTATTTATTGAGGGTTTTAAGTGACGAGATCTGTAAATAAGGAAGAATCAAGTGATGATTCATTTGATTTTTCAAGATTTTGAATAATGGTGTAATATGACTCTCACATAAACTCTGTATTTCATATTTTTTAAATTTAATTAATTATATTGGATAAATACTGTATAATATTCATTTTAAACCAACAAAAAGCAAGTTATATATATTTAATTTTTTTTTTAATGTGAAGTTATTTTTATCTAATATATAACTCTTGACTAATACAGCACAAAAATTCGTTTGCTTTCTAAAATTAGCCGGTACCCGGAGGCCTAATTCTTAGTTAAATTAATTTGTGTTTTGATTTCTGAAACTAAACAATTATGTATTGTATCTTCAGACTTATAGTTCGGGATGTCAGTCTAAGTACCCTAGTTTTAATTTCGGAAGCTCACCAGTAACTTATAATTACAAGAGCCATGCGCCATCTTTTTTACCTTCCTCCTCCTACCCGTTGGCTTGGTAATATTTTAAAGGCCAAACGACTATTCCCCACCCATAGTTTCAGGCGGGGACAAAGTCCCACCTGTTTAAGTTTAAAAGTCTGATTTCCACCCTAACCTAATTTTAATATCAAAAATAATAAATGTACAGTAATAATCAGAGGTATTTTTGTCTTTTTAATATTAAAATTTTATAAATTAATAAATAAATTTTATTTAAATATAAAATTTAAAAAAAATTAAAATATATATTTAAAAAATTTTAAATTTTAAATTTTAAAAACCTGAAGCAGCCACCGTCGCCGGTGGTGGTGGCCGCCCATAATTGAACC
>JAJEJH010000590.1:0-86794 GCA_026122585.1 Anacardium occidentale
TGAGAACACTGTGGCAGGAAAAACTGTGGTGCAGTCCTCTGTCTCTGGCTCTAGAAGCCTCTCGCTGATCTCTTGGCTGACATTGGCCTCTTGCCCTTATCTCTGGCATCCACTCTCTCGATCGATCGGCTCATGGCGCCCATCCTCTGAAGACCGGCCTCTGATCTGAGGGCTCTCCCCAAAGCATCACTAAACTGCTGGGGAGGATACGGCCCAGTCAAAACATCCTTGGATATAGCAGGATGTAATCCATGGATGAACTTCTGCACTCTGCCCAACTCAGTCCCCGCCAAACCCGGGACAAACCTTGCCAAAGCATTGAACTTGGTGGCGTACTCCTTTACTGTATTAGGCCCCTGAACCAATTCAATAAATTCTTGGGCCTTCGCATACATAAGCTCTGAACCCCGGTACTCGACGTCAAACAACCGCCTAAACTCAGCCCAAGTCATCTGCTGCTCAGGGATGGTAGCCCTAGCTAGGCCCCACCAAACCTTGGCTTCACCTCGAAGATGGAAAGTCGCAAATCTGACTTTCTCTTGCTCTGATAATGTGTAGAGGCCCATGACGCTCTCCACTGACTCGAGCCACTCTTCTGCCACCACTAGATCCTTGGACCCACTGAATTTTATCGGCTGATACGGCCCTGGCAGATGGTAGATGGGATGTAGTCTCTCTGATGAACCAGTGCCAACTGTCTCTGTACTCATGGCCTGGCAGTGCTCTGTAAACCCAGTCGGATACTGATACTCTTCTCTGACCGGCTGAGGCTGAAACTGATAACCTCCTCTAACTGATTGAGGCTGAGAATAATACTGTGGCTGAGGCTGAGAAAAATGCTGATACTGATGCTGAGGCTGTGACTGAAACTGTGGCTGAAACTGTCTTCTTCTTGAAGACTGATGAGTTTCATGCTGAGGGGGATTTACTCTAGCTGGCTCTTGAACCACACTCATACCAGCCTGCTGAAAACTCTCTCTGACCACTTCCCCTATCATCTCTCTGAGCTGATCTGGTCTGACAACAACAGGGGAGGCACCCTGAGATCGTCGCCCTCTACCCACACTCACACTCATGGGTTGGACAGGAGGGCTACTACTGCTGGTCTCATCTATGTATCTAGGGACATAGGCTTCTTCTCTATCTATAGCATCACAAGCAAACAGGGTTAGAAACATACAACACAACAAATCTGGAAAGAAATTACCTGACTGTGCTGTGAGGAGGGTCTGGACGATGGCTGCGAAGGAGATAAAACAAACACCACACACTTACAACTCAATCTCTACTAAAAATGGTACAGAGGAACGCTCTGATACCAAAATGTAGGACCCGCCGCCCCGAGTACTCCTGCTGCTGACTAATACTGTTTCTTTATATTTAATAAACTGAAAATTGGGTACCCGAGACGGGAATCCTACGAAAAGAAAAGAACTCTGCTGCTAATTACACTGTAAGCGGAAGCTTAAACTGAATCTGAAATGTAAAATGAGCCCAACTGGCTGAATATATATATATATATATTGTTTCTGTACAACATTCTTTACACCTGGAAATGTACAAAATACATACAAGACCTCACAGGTCCAAAAACTGAAAAGAAAATACATCAGAAAGTGTGTGTGGGGTCTCCCCTCGCCAGCATCAGTCCACCCGCTCCTCGCCAGCAGCAAAACCTGAAAAGGAAGGAAGAAGGAAAGGGATGAGTGATAAAGATCACCCAGTAAGCATTGCTTACTTCCCCCGCCCAAGCAAGCAACAAGCACACACAAACACACACTGAAACTTGGCCTCGGCCCTATCCATACATCTAGTCGCTTGCTGGCGCTGAAACTGATTATTCTGCTGTTATCTGGATTACTGTTATCTGATTACTGATTACCTGCTTATTAATGAGTCATGGCATGATGGATGTCATGACATGCTGAACTGAAACTGAAACTGTATGCTGATGCATGCATCTGAATCTATCTGACTGTACCCGAAGGTACCTGCTGCTGATCAGGCTGATGAACACAGGGATTCGACATCTTGGCCAAGTGGGCTGAACATTCTAGCTACTGGCTAGAATCTGCTGAAACTGAATACTGAAATACTGCTGCTGAGCTAACTGACTGGTGTCAGAAAGCTGGGTCCCACAAATGCCCCCTCGAGTTCACCCCAAAACTGAAACCCATAACTTGGGTTCTGACTGCTGAAATCTACTGAATTCGGATCCCTGGATCCTCATTCAGGCTACATGCTGTGCTATGCATGCTTATGCATTTGTTCTTAGCTGAAATATGGATTATCTGATGATTATTAGGCCTTGGATGGATTACCAAACCTTTAACAATTCATTTCTGCCTTTTTCTGGAAAATCTGGAAGGCACACGACCGTGCAAGGAAGGCACACGGTCGTGCACGCAGAACACACGGCCGTGCTGGGCAAGGGCACACGGGCGTGTGCCCCAGCACACGGGACCGTGTGTTGGCCGTGCGTCTGGGCGTGTGTGCTTCTGGAATTCTGGGCCATTTCAAGCAAAGATGGGACACACGGCCGTGTCCCTCAGGACACACGGTCGTGTCCCTGTGTTTCCTGCCCGTGTGCACTTCGTGCACACGGTCGTGTCCTTGCAGGAACAAGGGCACACGGGCGTGCTCTGGCGGGCACACGGTCGTGTGTCTTGTTCTGCTCAGACATGGTTCGCCTGAAACGCGCTGGAAACCAACTGATTCTCAACCAAACTGAAATTAACTGAAAACATGCATAAATGGCACTTCAATATACACACATCAATCATCAATTTCAACATCCATCCATTGCTATTGATTCCACCATCAATGCATCAAGTTTTCTCACACTACACTCACACAGCAAAGCATGCATGGTTCTGGGCGGAAAATAAGCATAGCAATCAACATATAATCATCATCTCATCACCATATACACATGCAAGCATAGCATCTCAAGCTGGGAATGGAAACACACGTTTCCATCCACACCAAACAAGCTGGGAAACTGAAAGAGAGAGTAAGAAACACTTACCTCTCGACATGGCTGCTGGATAACTATCTCTCAGGCTGATCTCTAGCTAGAAAGGGAGCTGCTGGAAGCTGAATCTCGCGTCTAGGGCTGTGAGCTGCTGAAAGAAGAAGAGAAAACTTGGCTGAAACGGTGAGAAAATGCAATAACTCTCATCTCTCTCTCTTTTCTACCCACCTGCACGGGCGTGCAGGGAGAAGTGCATGGGATTGCACCAGGGAAAATGAAGAAATTCATTTCCCGCACTTTGCATGATTAAAACCTCCCTAAAGGCATCATACGAAGGCCACACAGCTCTGGAAAACTACTATCTCACCCCTGAACTCTTCTAAGCCCCCAATCTATCACTGAATTTTGTTTCTAACCCCAAAACTCTACCCCTAAGGGCTTTCTAAAACTCTGGGATGCTACACAAAATCATCAATTCGCACCACAAATCATCATCATTTAACATGCATAAGGTTCATCCAAACATCACAACTCATCAAACATGCTGGGAAAACGCGAGAAGAAGTGAAAGAGCACTTACCTCGCGCCATTGCTTCAGAAAGCTAACTTTTTAACTAATCTCTTGGCTCTCTAGCTTGATCGGGAGCAACCGCTGGCTGAATTTCCTCTCTAAGAACGGGAGGAACTGAAAATGAAGAGAAAAACTTGGCTGAAATGAAAATGGGTGAGAAAAGAACAACAAATCTCTCGGCTCCATTTAAATACTAAGCCACGCACGGTCGTGCATCAAAGGCGCACGGGCGTGCACAAGGAAAAATGAGTATCACTCATTTCCCGCTCACTCGCCTGATCGAATCCTTCCAAAAGGATTCAAACGAAAGCCACACGGCTCCGAAAACTTACTAACTCACCCCTGAACTTTACTAGACTCTCAATCTCTCTCTGAATCTCGTTTCTAACCAAAAAACTCTTCCCCTAAGGGCTTTCTAACCTGGGATGCTACACGTTAGAACTCCACTCGATGTATATCTTCGAATAAATCCAAGATATCTCAAATAACAAGTAGTGATAAAAAACATCTTACATGATATTTTGCGAGAAAAAGAAGAGAAAATTACATTTAGAATATTTTATAAATATCCTGTTTTGAAGGAGGCGGCCAAATCTGGCCACCTCCGCCAGATATGGCTACCGAAAACAGTCGGAAAGAGCCGGTATTGGTCTCAGTGGTTGTTTCCGGCCATGTTTGTCGGCGGAGGAGGCAAGATATGACCTCCTCCTCCAAAACTAGAGGCGGCCAGCTCTGGCCGCCTCCACCCAACAGGGAGGCTCGATCTGGCCTCCCCTGGAACCAGGTGGCCGAAGATGGCCACCTAGTGTGGTTATCAACGGCCACCGCTGCTGGTATCGACGGCGATGGCCAGTTTATTATTAAAAAAAATTAAAAATTTTAAATATATATTTTAATTTTTTTAATATATTTTCAAAAAATTTTATATTTAAAAATTATTTTATAATTTTATTATAAATTTTTATTGGTTAAAAGGTATTTTAGTCATTTCATTTGAAAAATTATAAAGTAGATTTGAATTTTGGTCCAAGGGTGGGAGACCAGGTTTTTAAAAACTTGGGAGTGGGACTTTGTCCCTGCCTCAAACTATGGGTGGGAATAAGTCCTTTGGCCTTTTCAATACTTGTAATATTCTTTTTATTTTAAATGAAATAGGAAAACATCCTTTGTAATCTCAAATGTATTTGAAATCCTAATCATTAAATATAATTTTCTCTCCATAAGATTTATAAAGATAAAAACTCGTACAAAAAAGTCATACTAAATACTAATTTATTCTAGCAATTCTATTGTAATACATATCGATCAATAACTAAACCGTAAAAATAAGTATTCCAACCATCGTATAGAACCACATTAAAAGGCATGTATCCTATCTCTTTATCTTTATTTTTTATCTAATTATCATTACATAATAGTAAATACATCAGTTGGTACAACAAATTATATTATCAGACACAATTTTTTTATCATCACACCATTCAGCTATATTATATTGTAAATTGACATTTATTGAAATGGTTTTATATACAACTTCATCTATTTACTTTGTGTTACATCTAGGGCTGGATTCGAGCTGAACCAAACATAAACAGTAATATGTTCGTGTTTAGGCTCGTTTCGTTCTGTTCGGGTTCAGATTCGTATTCGTATTCGTCAAACATTTTTTAGTAAAGTTCGTATTCGTGTTCGGTTTGAATAATTAAATTCGTATTCGGCTCATATTCGTATTCGTATTCGATTCGTATAATTCGTTTTTATATTTATTAAAAATTATAATTAATACAAATAATTGATAAAATTTAATGAAAAAATTATTATTTTAAGTTCGGATTCGTGTTCGTGTTCGGTTCGCATAATTTGTGTTCGGACTCGTGTTCGCTGAATTTTAAAATTACAGTTCGGGTTCGGGTCCGTGTTCGTATTCGGATTTATTAGGTTCGTTTCAGACTTGTTCGAACTGAACTTAAAAACGAATCTAAACATATTCGGTTCGAATCTCGCCCTTACATCAATGCATTTGGTATGTAATCCTACATATTCGTCCAAATTTTGGATCACTTTAAACACAAAAATCCATTATCGTTTTACTTTTAAGGTTGGAAAGTGTCATTCGGGCGAAGAAAAACAATGGTAGAAAATAGTCGATCTCCCTTGTTGAATAAAACTTGTTGGTATATGATGCTTATTATATATTATATTATTAATTTGGTTTTGCTCTATAATATATGTTTTTTACTTACTATTTTGGAAAGTCCTAATTTAAAATAATAGAATAAAATTAGAAGCTAACATTATATGTATATGCTTATTATATATTATATTATTCCCTTAAATTTATTTTTCTTTTTATTTTCTTGAATTTTTCTTTTAAGAAATATAATAATTTTCCATTAAAAAAAATTTATTCTGTTTCCCTGGAGGAGATCAGGGTGGTGATCTCGAAGATGAAAGGAGCCACGAGCACTGATTCATCTTCTTCTGCAGCATCTAAATCCAAGAAACCAAACTGTAAGCCTCTTCCTTAATTTTTTTTATATATATATATATATATATATATATATATTCCTAATAACGATTCTGGAATAAATTTCAAAGGTATCATAAAAATATTTGATACAAACTAGTTAAATTTTCTCTGAAATTAACACAATTCTCACATCGAATTCTTCGTATTTTCTTCCTTTCTTTGATGGATAATTCGCATTCTCCGTAATATCCATTGTCGAAAATATTGAACGATTGTTTCCAGTTGTAAAATATGTATAGAAGACTCATGAAATATATTTCTTCAAGTTTTTTCGGATTTAATAAACTAAGTATGAACAATATTTTTTTTTCGTGGGTAAATAAATCAATTAATATTTGTAAAGATTGTTGGTTTATGCAGATTCAAGGTTTTCCCAGCAAGAACTTCCAGCGAACAAACTAATTCTTACACCAGGATCTGTATGTGGTTTCAGAATTAAATCTTCTAATAATATAATTCTTATTTTTTTTCTAATTTTTTTCTCTTGTGGTTTCAGATTATTACAGCATTTATTGCTGTGGGATTAGTCTTCATCCCTCTTGGCCTTGTTTCTTTGTTTGCGTCAGATAGTGTAAGCCAAATTAATTTATCTTTTTCAACGTAAAAAAAAACTAATGTGTACTAATAATTTATATGCTCTTAAATTTTAAGTGTATTTGAAAAACAATAATTTATGCTCTTTGATGGTACAAATATGAATACAAAGGTTGATATGTCATTGTATAACATCTTAAAACAAATCTAATATTGAGAAAGCACGAGAAATGATAAGTATATATGAACATCTTATATCGTTTAAATATACTAAAACATTACTTAGATAAGATGCATTTTGGATTGCAAAGTCTACAAATAAAACCATAATCGATTGCATGTTCAAAGCATTCAAAATAATCTTATTTAATCGTATGACATATCAACGTTTGTATCAGTATTTATACTCTTACCTACTGTGTTAATGCATGAAGAATCTTAAAATAAAACTGTTCTCTCTTTTACTTGCAGGTGGTTGAAATTATCCACAGATATGATGTTGATTGTCTTCCTTCAGAGTACAAGCACAACATGGTTGGATTTATTCAAAGTAACTCAACTAACAAGACCTGCACAAAGAGTGTAACTGTAAGATATTCAAATGAGAATTTTTGTTTCGAGTAATAATACTTTATATACTAACAAATAGATAATAACGGGTTGACGTGTCACCATGCGTAAGGGTGAATCAAAAGTTAGCTAGCTTGACTTAAACGAGTTAATCTTAAGTTAGAGCTCCAACCTGATAGCTCAGTTTACGATCTATTTATTTATCTATTTGATAATACTATTTATCCTGTTGATAACATTATTTACTCATATAGCAGTACAGTTTACCCATTTGGTAGCCTTTGATGACAGTGTTTCTCGGCCCAAATGAGCTCAACTTGAGTATTTGGATTTGATTCGAGTTCAAGCAAGCCTTAAGCTTGGCTTGAATTAAATTCACTTCTAAGATGTGACTGGATCAATTCTTAGTATCTATCCATTAATACATGTAGTATCACTCTTTTGGCTTTTTTATGATGATTTCTCTAATTTTAAGTTATTCTTTACTCTATCTCAGTATGAATTTCTTCTCCTGACCTACATTAAGTAGATATTTCCAGGTTCCAAAGCAGATGAAAAGTCCAGTTTTCATCTATTATCAGCTTGAAAACTTCTATCAAAATCATCGCCGGTAAGTTCTACTCATAGAATAAATAATGTTGCACATACAAACTGCATGAACTTGGATTTATGTTTTCCTTAAACAAGTCAAGTTTGGGTGGAGCTAGCCCTAGCTAAGTTGTAGTAAACATGTTTGTACTACATATTAACAAAGTTATATTATCATTACTTATGCTCTACTTGTGAATAGGGATGACAACTTAACCCTAAAAAAAATCTCCATCAGAGAGGGACATAAACGAGGATCGAAACAAAAATGATCCTCGAAAGCAGGGATGAGATAGACTTGTCATTGCCCCATCTCATACTCTCTCTGTCTTGTACATTTTTCTAAAATATACTTTAAAAAAATATGCATTACACTTTTAATTATTTACCATAACGTTATTATTTTTATAGAGAACGGGATTCCCGAACAATGAGGGGACAGGGCCAGGGATAGGAAAAAACGTGAAAATGCTTAACTTTTTGGTGTGAAAAACTGGTGACAGATTTGTGAAAAGCCGAAGCGATAAGCAGTTAAGCTCGAAGGAGAAGCACTCGATAAGAACTTGCGAACCTGTAGCTCTATCAGTTGATAAATCTCCTATTGTTCCCTGTGGCCTGGTAGCTTGGAGCCTGTTCAATGACACTTATGGCTTCTCGGTGAAAGGCCAGCCCTTACAGGTTAACAAAAAGGACATTGCTTGGGGAAGTGACAAGAAATATAAATTCGGAGACGATGTGTTCCCTGAAAATTTCCAGAATACTGATCAGATTGGTGGTGCTAAACTTAATTCTAGCATACCTGTAAGTATTTTCGTTTCTTTACCTCGTACACTTAATCAATAAAACTATGAAATTACGTGCACACAATAAGTATGAATAGTTTGACACAATGAAACTCAAAACAAGTAATTCTTGGGCGAGCTCAAACTCAAATTCAAGTCCAAGGGTTCGGTACTATTGAGTTCGAGTTTGGGGTATTCAACTCAAAATGGTTAAAATGATGTTTTTTATTAATACATATAAAAACAATATTATTTTGATATGATTGAATTCAGTCGATTATGTCTCAATCTCAAGTTCGACTCACACCTAGTTTTAGATAACTTACACTATATGGTTGGATATTTTGAATTAAAGATAAAGTAAAATATTTTTTCATATAATAACATATTATCGTTATTTATAAATTAGTATTCATTATTAGTGCATATAGTTTTACTCATATTTGTGTTTTGTTGAAACTTGCCTTGGATGTTCCGAAAAGATAGGCGGAATCTTCCTGTTTAAGGCAGATTTCTGATATATTTTATGAAACCCTAAAGAAGTTCATGAACTAAAGGGCAAACAATAACATCTTTATATATATATCTATATAGAAATGGGAGACCTTGGCAATTATGGTCAAGCTAGTCTCTCTAAAATTTTCCACTTTGATGATCAAACTCCGCACCAAAAAGGGATTCCTCATTTGAAAAAAAAAAAAAAAAAGAAACTAAGGTAAAAAAATTTTGTTTATGCAAAGTATCGTATTTGTTTTTAATTTTTCAAGTACTTAATTACTGATTTTTTTTCTCATAACAGTTGAGTGACCAAGAGGATCTTATAGTTTGGATGCGCACAGCAACGTTACCGACTTTCCGAAAACTGTACGGGAGGATAGAGCAGGACCTGCAAGCTAATGACATTGTTACTGTTGTGATACAAAACAATTATAACACATATGGTTTTAAGGGCACAAAGAGTCTTGTGCTTTCAACTACAAGTTGGATTGGTGGGAAGAACAATTTTATCGGCTTGGCTTACATTACCGTGGGTGGAATTTGCTTGTTCTTGGCTATTTTCTTCATTCTTCTGTATGTTATCAGGCCAAGGTGAGCTTCTCTCTGGTTTTGATTCTTAGTTATTGCATTCTTTTGTGTTGTGGTGGAAACTTAAGTAGATCCAAATGGTTTTAAGGTTCATGTAAATCCTTTTTAAGGAAAAAGTCCTGTAAGACTAGAGATAACAGTGGTTTGGATCGTGTCATATCAGATCAAAAATATGAACATTTAGTGTGCCTTGGGCCGTGTCGTTGACCATGTTTATCCACCAGACCCCAAAGTCCACAGCATAGCCTTTTCAAGACCTCGACACTAAACCCTAAACCCTAAACCACCCAACATAGCACACTTTATTCACAAGTCAGTATCAAAATATTGTAGGTTGGTACAATGGAATGATAATATGTTTTTATTTAGTCTACATAATTTTTTAATTATAATCATTTAATTTGAAACAAGACATGTTTCTTTTGGAATTTGATGGGATTATCGAACGAATGACATATTGTTTGTTTAAATAGGAGTAGATTCAATTCAAACTAAATTGAGTTTGGTTTAGGACCGACTCAAACTCAGATTAAACATTCTTTTAATTACAAACAAAAAAACACCTCATATAAAAATCCATAATACTTGGTTTAGACTCAAACTCTTTTAAGTTAGGCTACACTGTCATAGAGAATTGTTGTAAACAGTATCATCAGAGATGAACAAATAAATTGATCTTAATTTAAAGTATCCAGTTAAAACTCTAATTCAAGATTGACTCGTTTGATCCAAATTGTGTATTTAAACCAAACAAACTCGGTTTAGATCCAGAAGAGTTGATGATGTTAGCATCTATTGATTGTTATAAGATGTTTTTCTTGTTTGCTGCAGGCCGCTTGGGGATCCAGCCTACTTGTCCTGGAACAGAAACCCAGCATCAACCACAGGGCAGAACTTGAGTTAGGATTTATCACTTGGTCTTAAAAAATGGCCTCTTTTTTATCTCTCCTTGTCTTCATGTTCCTTGGATGAGCATATAATCTCTCATCATAATAATTTAAGGCTTGAACTTGTCTTTCTCAGACAACTTCCCAGGAAATATTTCAACAAGAGAATTATTCTCAGGTTTCTCGTCACTTGGCTGTTTAAGGCCAAGAGCTAAATCTATTGAATTCTATAAGTTTCAGAAACAAGTCAAATACAGATACAACTTACCATTCATGAAGTGTTTTCTACAAGAAACTTGATTTTCTTGTTATTTGTTTTGTAATTCACTCATATGGGTCCAGCTTAAGCCATATCAAGCTCAAGCTCAAATCTGGAGTGCTCAGCACAATAGGGTGCACTAGCTTGAACCTTTCTCTACTAACAAGTTCTTTTTTGGCTCATCTTCATCCTCCAATTTCTTCTCATTCTAGTTTACAAACAAAGAATTAATATGATAAAAGAGAAAACAATACTAATATTGATAAACGAGTAGAACCTCAATATCGACATCAGCATCAGAGGCTTTGGAGGGCACTTCAGATTCAAGAAACTCAACTAAGGACGTGTCTTCATCATTCAACAATGTCATGGATGACAGATCGGAGATATTGGTGGATATTGGTGGCAGTGGCCAAAGGATATTGGTACACCACAGTACCAAATCATGCGACCCAAGCTTGAGCAAGCCCAAACTTGAGCTCGACTAAGCTAAAAGTCACCCCTACTTACAGTTAAATATATATAATGTAATATCTAACTAATTGAATAAAGTCTAGATCCTTACACGAGAACAAAACCTTTTAAAAGAAATTAGAAATGCCAAAGACTAATTCATGAATTCAAGCCCTTAGAATATGCAGCTAAAGAATTTACTCTTCCATGATAGCATCAGGGAGATGAAAACAACTTAGAATAACAGCAAAATTTACTAAAGTTACTACTGTCCAAACAATTTGCACTGATATAAGATGGAGCGAAATGGAGGAGTTAACTGAGAATAAATAAAGTGTTAGTTACCATCACTGGCAGTGAAAGATACTGACATACTGTATTTGTGTTTGAGGTATGCTTTGATGAAGGAATCCAATTCACCATCCATTACAGAAGATATATCAGATGTCTCAAAACCAGTCCGAACATCTTTGACAAGTTTGTATGGATGAAACACATAGTTCCTTATTTGTTGCCCCCATTCAGCCTTCACTGCATCTCCCCTTATTTGCTTGATTTCAGACGCTCGTTGATCCTCGGCTATAACCAACAGCTTCGCCTTCAACCTGCTGAGAGCCTTAATCTTGTTTGCTAACTGGGATCTCTCCTCTGCCACATAGTTCATATAAACTTAAAATTTTAGATGGTACTTGGGAAATTTCTAAAGTATGGCAAAAAAAAAAGGGATCATGGCAAAGAATACCTGTGCAACGAACAGTAACGCCGGTGGGAATGTGTGTAATCCGAACTGCAGTTTCAACCTTATTCACATTCTGACCCCCTTTACCACCTGCCCTTGAAAAACTAATTTCCAGATCCTCCTCAGGAATTTCAACATCAAGCGACTCTTCAGGAAGAAGAGGCATGACTTCAACACCAGAGAAGCTTGTCTGCATATGAGTTCAGTTTGAAACATAAAGATGAAACATTGATCTCCTGAATTAGAATCCTTTTACAGAGTGTTGAACTTTTATCACGTTTCAAAGAGATTCCATAATTCTGTTTGTTCTTAATATATACACCTTCATTATGCAGAAATATGATAATGTTCTGGGATATTTCACAGTGAAGACAATTTAAGGTTTCAACCAGACCATAAAAAGTATGCATGCACATACGACTTCAGAGCTATAACTAGAAGTTATTCTTGAAGAAGATAAGGCGAAAATAGGAGTACAATTTATTCCAGTACGAGGAAGAACACGATGCATGATCACAGATCAGCTAAAGAGCTTGACATTGAACATATGATGATAATATGTTTCTTACATTAGATTTGCAGACCACTCAAAAATGTTATTCAGCCAAATTCCTTCCCAATGAAAATTGAGATAGAAGCCAAAAGAAGCCAATTTTAAATCCACTGCAAGGTACTAATAATACATGCCAACTCCCAACCAATCGCAGACAGTTTCTAATGGAAGTTCAATTCGAACACTAGTGAATACTAAAAAGCATGTATCATTTCAAGCTTCAGCCACTCAGTTGAGTGGATAATAACAAAAGAAACATTACATGATTAAACTACCTGACGAAGTCCTTTGGCATTGAAAGGAGACTGTCGCACAATCCGATGTGTTCCTTTCTCCCCAGACAGATAACCATAAGCATAGCGGCCTTCCACTTCAAGTGTAGCTGACTTAATCCCAGCTTCCTCTCCAGGAGATTTTTCAACTACCCTTGTCTTATATCGTTGCTTCTCTCCCCATCTCATATACATCCTGAGAAGCATATCAGCCCAATCCTGCACTGAAAATAATCAAAGATTTTTACACAAGAAAAAAACAAAACCCCCAACTATTCATATTTCTGGAATAATTAGAAGAACCAAATCAACAAAAGTAGGTAGTAACCAAAAAGGGACAAGTTAAAATCATATTTTCAGCTTTTAAGTTTCTAAAATTCTAACATGGGAATGACAAACTGAGAAATATTAGGGGTAATTCTGACGCCCCAATATGCTGCATTGCACACAGATTAATACTTCCATCTGACATAAAAAAAAATGACGAAATAGATTTATTAATTACGTCAAACATTAAAAACTATTTACCTGTGCATCAGTTCCCCCAGCACCAGCAGTGATAGAGACAACAGCGCTTTCTTTGTCATAGGGACCAGAAAGAAGTTGGGTCAACTCAAATCGGTCCAGAGCCTTGCTCAATTCTTTAATGATACTGGCTGCTTCTTCAAGAAGTCCAGCATCTATCGAATCCATCTCCTCCGTCAGATTAACAATAGTTACAGCATCATCAACCTGAATTTATTGTATAATATCTAAATGTCATATCCAAAATGCACATGAATGGAAGTGTTTCAGTGATTTGATATGAAAGATTCATTTCCATACAATCGTAGAAATTCATCTACAACTAGAACCAAAGTCCATGCAGTATCATGGATTAATAGATTGGTCCTGCAACAAGTTCTAATCTGATTAAAAGTAGCATTCTCATTACCCAAGTTGATCATTTTACCAGTAGGGACTTGAAAACACCAAAAATTACTCAATTTAACCCACTGCCCATTATCCTTTAGCAGCCATAACTAGTTTCAATTTCATTGAGAAAACGTCCAACTTGTTAATTGCCCATTTTCAAATGTCCCCAGAATACAAGCCAATATGAAGATCTCAAATAGTCTTAAAGGAAGGTGACTTAGAAACACTAAGCAACTAAGATATATATTGGTCACAAAGAAAATCTAATACAGATCAAGATACATGGCAACATAATCTTTCTTCACTCTCACACCCTGAAGAAGAGACTCGTGGGGCCACAACCATTGTCTATGGCCACGTACATAGGAGCACTGACTCTTCAAGATGGTCAATTTGCTACCAACTTAAATTTTTATAGCTAAGGACAAATAAATTACCTCCTTTGAAAATGAATCTAGTTCCCCTCTCACAACACTTATTTCAATTATCAGACTTTCCTTGTAGTGCAAAATAAATGAAATCATACTGAATCTCGACAAGTCTAACAGCAATAGAAGTGAGTAGTCAGAACAAGGATGGACGAATAACCCAAAGCAAAAAAGAGAACTCATGGACCTTGCTTTTGAACTCGGTAAGCAAGTTTATCCTGTCTTTGACATCAGTCAAGGCCTGAAGGGTTCTTTGAGCTTTAGCAGGATCATCCCAAAATGAATTATCAGCTGTTTTCGACTCCAAATCTGCAAGTTCTTGTTCTAATTGCTGCAAACCAGCAGAGTCCCTAAGCTCTTCAACACGCGCTGAGACAGCCTCTACATCCCTTCTTAAGGTATAAAAATCTGTCAGCAATACCAGGAGATAAAAAAATTGAAACAAGATAGTCAAAGACTGCTCTACACAAGTCCTGTTAGATTAAATTGCTTACCACAAGTTTTTGTGAAGGAAAAAAGGCAAAAAGGCCATGTAACAGCCTCTTTTCCTTTTTTTCCTTTTCAAATTCGAGGGAATCCTATTCTACATAGCATTGGAGCAATGAATCACCTCAAATTTATTGCATTTGGACACTTCTCAGAAATAAGGATGACAAAATTAAACTTTAAGCCCAAGTAAGCACTCATTTCAGTCCCAAAATCTGAAAATGGATCTCAGAATTGGCAAGATAACAGTTAACTCCTATTAGAAGACATCCCTAAGCACAATAACAACTCTCCTTTCCATCAAGTTTAAAACCTAACACAATCTAATAACTTCTAAAATGTTTAGCAGCAAGAACATAACTTCGAACTTTCATACCATACCTTGCATTACCCATTCTCTCGTGTCGGAACTCAACTGGCTCTCTGGTGTTGCATGTCTTACTGGTTCAACTCCAAAGCAAAACACAAAGAACCCATTAGTGATTATCTCGATCAAAAAAACCCAAAAATTCATACACTAAAAATCATATGTGTATAATTAAAAAATAAAAACAACCCACTAAAGCTGAAGGTAAATTGCAAAGAACCCACAATGCGTAAGCCAAACTCAAGGAAAACTAAACCAGAACACAGAAATAATTTTCACAAACTAGCATAAACCCAAACTCGAATGAAAAAAAAGGCAAAAGTAAAAATAATTAACCAAGTTAAAGGTGAATTAGAAAGAACCCGCAAAGCTTAAGCCAAAAAACAATGAGTTCGAGTAAGAAGTTGACGTACCAGGAGAAAGGGAACGAGAAGGCGCAGAGAAAGTGAAGGAGGGGAGAGCTGAGAGTTGAGGAAGGAGAAAATTTGATTTGTTGTTGAAACGGGCATGATAAGTTTTGTAAGCAGTT
Source organism: Anacardium occidentale (assembly GCA_026122585.1). NCBI lineage: Eukaryota > Viridiplantae > Streptophyta > Magnoliopsida > Sapindales > Anacardiaceae > Anacardium > Anacardium occidentale. The sequence continues at coordinate 15,524 of JAJEJH010000590.1, forward strand.
ACTGTGGAGGTTAAGTTGAAGAGAGGTCGTGCAAGAACCTCCATGGCGTTTGCTTTTTAGCCCACAAAATACAAAACCCAAGTGGATAGAAAAGAAAGAAAGGCAGTGGATTGAGTCTTGAGATGAGACTAGATTCACCGCCAAATAGTAACTGGAGACGTATGTAACGTTAAGCCCCAAGTTTGTCAAGGTAAAGGTACATACATGTACCTGACCTAGAGTTGGCAGCCAAGCGAGTAGAATTAGATTTGAAGTCGAATTCAGTATGCAAAGCTCAGAAGCTGAAAATTTTGATTGAAATTCACTTACATATCATTGTTTTAGTCATTTCATGCTTCTAATGAATCCAATTAAATTAAATTCAAACTTAATTTAGTCAAATAATTCTATATTTAATTCAGTTTGAATATAATTTTATTAACATACTAGACATATCAAGGTAACACGTACGTTGCAGGGTGATCCACTAAAATATAAATTTTATTTTTTAAATCATTAAATTTAAATTAATTTCTTTAAAAATGGGTCATGGACTTCAATTTTGCGGATCACACCCCCTAGAGGCCATTGCTTTTTTTATAATTTTGCCAACTTCTGCCAGCTTCTTGTAGCTTTTCCCAAGTGTCACCATGAAGTAAAATTAACTAGATTCTAGAGTTTATAATGTACAATTATAGGTTCTAATAAGGCCAAAGGACTTATTCCCACCTTTAGTTTGAGGCGGGAGCAGAATTCCACCTGCCAGATTTCAAAATCTCAGTCTCTTACCTTTGAACTAAATTATATATTAAATATAATAATAAATATTAATTATTCAAAGATAATTTTATTATTTTAAGATTAAAATTTTATAAAATAATAAAATAAATTTATATAAATATAAAATATTTAAAAATTAAAAAATGTAAAACAGTCACCGTTGTCGGTGTCAACGATGATGGCTATCGATACGAAATCAGATGATTGTTTCTGATCATCTAGTTCCAAGAGAGACTAGATCCGACCGTCTCCACTAAATGGAGAGGTCTTTTGGCCTTCTAATAAACAACCTAAATATTATTACATAATTTAGTAATCTAATTGTATTATGTGATTGAATGATCAAATTATTGATTTGATTGAATTTAATCTTTAATTAAAATAACTTGTCAAATTAAATATTGATTTAAAGATAAAATAATACCCAATCATATGATGACACACCATCAATAATATAAAATTGTACTCATTATTAATACATATAGCTTTATAGTATCGGTAAACCACTTGCATATATGCATCATCTACCTAGAAGATCATGCAATGCCTAGAAGCTACTCATTAAAAGGCAAGTAACTCTCATTTGAAAATCATGCCCGTTCTTTCTTGTGCTATATACATCAGGATGTTGCTCTGCTTATAACAATCACCCAAAACCATTTCCAGAACTTACATTTTGGAAATGCTTTCCTTTAATGACTTCAAAACTTCTTTGCAAGCTAATTTTTTTGCTGTTTTCTTGTCATCAGCAGTGGAAGTATTATTAAATAGTCTCCCATTGGCTACAACCTCTATAGTGACAGCAGCATTGCCATTAATCCGGGTTGCGACAGGTTTTTTCATGTCAAAATGTTGTTTTTGACAGATTTCATGCAACTCCTTTACAGGATGAATCCTCACTGTCTCAGGAGTAACCAAAGGTTCCAAAAGTGGCCTTATACTCTTAAAGACTGTCTCCTTGTCGTATCCCGAATCAATATATATCGCCCCCACCAGAGATTCGATCACATCTCCGAGTACCTGTAAACAATTACAAAAAACGTTCAATGAACATCTCAAATACAGGAGCAAATACAGAGGAATACATGGCTGACTTGATCTGCAAATGACTAACCTTGGGAAAAGACGACTCAGATTCCCAGCCGAATGTAGATCCCAAACGTGATTTCTCAAATTGCATCACTGTTGCAGCTATTTGCTTCTTTAGTTCATTCGAACAATAGAGAATATGCTTATGTAATCCATGCTTCACGGACGATTGTGCATAACAATCATTATTTACAGAAGCAGATCTCATGTCAGTTATCAATCCAGGAGACAGTCCTGGATATTTGTTGTATAAATGAATAGTAATAAGATAATCCAACACTGCATCTCCAAGAAACTCCAGCCGCTGCAGAGACACATATTACATGTTAAGTCCAAAGTCATCTAAGAAAACAAAACATTCATCGGAAAAGGAAATCTTATAGGCAACAGTGCTTACACTCTTACATAGCACCACTAATCATTGTTATAACATATGAGAGGTAGAAAAGTACCTGATAACAACTTGGAATCTCGGGAAGCATGTAAGAACCATGGGTTAGGGCTTCAACTAACAGAGATGGATCATGGAATGAGTAGCTCAACAGAGACTGTAAATGGCTGAGATTAATAAGCTTCTCCGCCTGAATTTGGAAATGTCTCTGATACGGTATATTCTCAAAATCCACATTTATACCAATCCTATTAAGAAATAGTATGCCGGCCCTTTCACCACCTATGCTGAGGAATGCACCAATTAGTGCCTCAACTGCATCAGCTACAGTCTTAACTTTTACCTTCTTTTTACCACTAACGTAGATTTTTCTTGTATTGGAAAGAAACTCCTCCTGTAACTGGTAACTTCCAGAATTATCACCAGGAATTATCCAACTCTTAGGGTCAAAGGGCTCAGTGCGAATAAATCCCTGCATTCCATGAAGAAACCATGTGTATGGAGGAGACACAAATAAAATCAACTATAAACGAAAATAGATAAAAGAATTATCAAACTCCTTTAACACTCGGTATAAAATTCTCAGTCTTTGTTCAAATAAAACTCCACAAAATTTTTGGGCCAGCCTTTTGCCATCAGAGGCACACACAGGCAGATTTAGTAACAGGAATTTGCTTTTCCTCTTCAGCCTAGCTCAGGGGAGCTATGACTTATAGTAATTGGGGCATATCAAATTAAACCACAACAGCTCACATCGAAAAATCAATATGAAAAGCCCTAACATCTATGCAGATGAAAACATTGGATGTATCTTTGAAAAACTTACCGGAATTTTGTGGTCACACCCTAGCTTGCACAATGACGCATTCGAAATTATCCTGTCCTTCTTAATACTCAGAAGGCCTTCATGCTTATTTTGATGTGTTTTGAATAGGTAATGACTAGCAGCATATTTCAAAAAGGAGTCTCCAAGAGTCTCAAGTGATTCTAGATGAAAACTCTCTAGGCACTTTTTAGCGGTGATTGCTTCCAAAACCTACCATGCAGAGTTGGGTTAGCACAAATTCAAACAAAATATTGAAATGACACCAGAGTTAGTCCAGCTGAAACAAGAGTCTATTAACAAAATATTCATATAGAGATTTAATAAACAACATAAATTTATTCAATCCACATACATTTGATAATTGAATAGAAAGTCTTTGGTTTAATGTTAAACAGATGGTTGTTTAGTGTTGCAGAGCTTATAACAACCAAAAATCATAAAACATCCAGGCAAAAATTGCTGAAATATGAGTCATATTATGGTAAGTTTTGAAAAGGAGTATGTTAGATCCTAAGTGCAAGGTATAAAATTTGAATCCCACATCTGAAAGTATAGGCGTTTGGTGCGGAGTTTATATGGTTTCAAACTCTCTAATCTCAGCAACTAGTTTTTGAAGGGTGATATTCTTAATATTCGTATTAAAATGCTACAAATAGTCAACAAAGGACTTGTCAACATCAATATTAGTTTGTCATCAATGATTTTAAATCATAATATTATTGTCATTTACATTTTTTCCATTTTATCTTAGAAGCCACAAAAGTGAGTTAATTCCAACCAAGTTTTTGTAAATGCCACATATCTTGTATACATAAGCGGAGCAAAGTACCTTCTTAGTTGGAATGGTAACATTTTGCACACAACCATCTAAAAGCATCTTCTTCAAGTTGACAGCAAGGAGCAAAGACTGAAGACGATGCATAATAGATGGAACAAAAGTGAAAGAATAAAATGTACTCCAGGATATAGGAGACATGATAACTTTACAAAGTTCAGGAGGCAATTCAACAGAGATATGACTCAGATCTGCAAAGACAACAAACATAGTATCAATTTATGTTAATAAATATGATTATCAAAGATTTTGATAGCTTTCCAGCTCTGCTAAGACATCATACACTAGAATTAATTAAATAAAATGAACTGATACTTTCAAAAGTATTAGATAAAAGAGTAGATTAATCAATAAGATTTAACTTAACTCCAGAAGTGATATTATCTTCCAAAACATGCCAAAAAAATCTAGGTTCAACTATGTTTTCTTTATTTGGAGCGCTGACTGTTCAACTAAACTACTCAAGCACATTTCTCTCCAGTAGTTTTAGTCTCTCATAATCTCACAAACAAACGATTTCCAATCCCAATTCTGTGATCAAATTTTAATTTTTTCCAGACAGATTTGTAATGCAATCCAGGCAATTCATTTTTTTTTGGGCATCAGTCAAAATTTCCAAAGGTTAAAATTGTGGTTTAGTATCAGAAAAACAACTGGTAGACAGTACTTAGAATGAGCAACATGGAACAAAGTTGACTCTAGTCAAATTCTGAACAAAACTCACAGGTCAAAGTTTCCATCTTGCCTATCTGGAAAAGCATACTTATGTTCTGGGAGAAAAATATGAACAAAGAGGAGACTGATTCTCTTTATTTTCATAAGACATTTGGACAGCAAACTCACAAAACCATCAAGACCGGCTCCCATCAACCTAATGTCAATCAAACAAGGAAAACCATACTTTCTGACACACAAAAAAAAACCCTTAAATATTAATAATGTAACTCCAGAGCTTGAGTATTTCAGAAAATCCAGATTGTTTCATGCACACTTTGCCTCAATAAAACCAAAAAAGCGAGTAAACTATACCTCTCTCTTTTTGGTGTCTGTTGTTATAAAGGTAATTCTTCACAGTAAAAAAGTGTCTCCCATTCAGCAATATTGCTTCATCAAAACATAAATGGACACAATGCCTGCAACACATTGTGTGAGATTCAGGCTGCATATCTACATTAAAAAGTGGAATATAAAAGAGAATAGACTATTGCATATTCCCACGAGTAATAACTACATACTTTTGTTTATAGTACTCCTTGTATGTGATAACGGCTCCATCTTTCATTGTCAGAAGTGAATCCGCATTCAAATGATCTAAAAGACCCGTGATACAGTAGACATAACCATTGTGTGGGGTGTAGACTAAAGAATTTTGAATCATGCAAGTGCAAAACTGGCCGCTTTTGGTCTCCACAAAATGAGCATTTCCCTCTGAAGGACAGTTTGTGTGATCCTTCAGGCCATAGTTACAAGGAAATAAAACAGAAGCGACAGAGGTCCAGTCAATCAATGGCTGATGTGAATTACTGGATGGAAGCAGAAAATAATCTGTCTCAGAGCTCTTCCCCAGTTGAAATCCATCTAAAATTTCTGCCAATTTTTTTACATTATGATCAATAAGAACTCTGAAAACAGTGATTTGAAACCTCCTACAAAGAAGGACCTGCAAAAAAAAAAAAAAAAAAAAAAAGAATGAATTTACAAAACAAAAGACAAAAGAAAAAGGACACATTTCACGGATGATGTGTTTAATTGAAGAAGATCTAATACCAGACCTGCTCCTTGGTGAGCTGAATAATTCCAACATACTTCAAGCTCACTGTTAATATACCCCTATCAGCTTGCATGTCAAAATTCACATTCAAAATATCACAATCAAGTTCAGTCCTCATGGCGAGGACAATATCGTGAACTGAAACATCATAATTGAAGTTCTGCTTCAACTCAATTAAGTAGCAGTGGTATGTTGTCTTGGTTTCATAAGCATGCTCATTGACAAGTTCAGGTGGGAAGTAACTGGGTTGCTCATCATAATATGGATCGTTTCCTGTAGATTAAAAAAATAAATAAAATAAATAATAAAGTTTAAAGTTACATTACAGGTTGCAACAAAACTCACCAGATTTTTGTGCCTCGGCTTCTTCCACAACAATTTCAGGAACGAGATTATCTGTTAAAGCACTAATTTGATGGAGTTGCTTGCACGCTTCTAGACACGCAGTTTGCTTTAGAGTTTTAACATTTCCCCGAACTTGAACAATCGGAATAGGGCAGCTCTTGGGAAGATACAGTTTGCAAATCTCCATCTCCTTCTCTATAACACACCTTGGAGAAGGTTTGAAATACCTACAAAAAAACAAAGCCAACGAAGAGATACAAATTACTGCATTAAGCCGTGATACAAAGGAAAAGACAAAAACAGAGTTCTTCATAACACCAAGCGCATAAATTAAGAGTTTAGCACCATATGCAATATGAACTACAAATGACTAACCCATCAGAAGGGAGTCGTGAGCAATAGAAGTATATCAGACCAACACTTGAACTGAGTGTCACAGTTGCTCCAGTGCTTTCAACACGATAATACTCCTCATCATGCATACCATTTTTAAAATGAGAGCAAGGATCCGAAGCATGACGCAGGGATTCTTTTCTCATTATATCTCCGCTAGCAAGATAGTTCTCCAGTCGGGAATGAGTAGCAAGATCCCCACTATAAATTATGGCAGGTCAGAAACATACTTATCTATCACCACAGCGGATAAATTCAATATATAAAAGATTCAGGGGCACTTCCAAACTGTTCCAACAGCAGTATTATATATCTTGGTTTCTATAAGAAATGAAATAAATAAATTTCTTACCTCTTCACCATTAATATATAATCTGAATTTCGCATTCTAGCACGACCTCGGGACTGAATGAAACTGCATACAGTAGGTGAAGGGTCGAATCTGATGACCAAGTTGCAACTTTGAACATCTAAACCCTCTTCAAGTATTGACGTTGCGACAATGATGTTCACCTTCAAACAAGTCATTCTCACATTCAAAACATGCATAAAAAAGAAAATTTTGAATGAAATTACATATTAACATACAAGGCCTTGCCGAAATTCTTCCACAATTTCATTTTGTTTTTTCCTGGATTGGCATTGCAACCCAGGATTATTTCCAGCAATATATTTTGTCTTCCAGCTGCTGTATCTTGGAAGCAACTCCCCTAGTAAAGGTTCAAGCACGATAGCTGTAATGACCCTTTCCACGAAAATTATACATCGTATGTCCTGCAAATCCCTGCATTAAAATTACAGATAAGCAACCTCAGCAAAGTATTCTCCTTCGTACAAAAAGAAAAAATTATATCATATCCAACCATTTCAAGATCGCTAATACAATGCAATGTCTACAAATTAAATAATAAAAGATTAGTAAACTTGGTCAAACAATCTAACAAATGCAATGAGACTCACAATGATCATCCATTTTCTAGTGTTAACACTCTACTATGACACATGTAATATAGCATTTTTCCTAGCAAAGGAAACAGTAAATGAGAAAACCTAGACAGTTATTTTGAGAAGAATTCCTCTATGGTATAAATTCAATAAGCATGTATACTTTTTAGAGGTGCTTTCTTAGTGTTCTCCAACAGAATGTCACTTAAATTTTTCCTGGCCTCAACTTAAAATAACAATAGAACCAAAAACTTAACACTATTGGAAAAGATGTACCAGATAGGGGATTTAAAAATTGCAATATCTTCATACAACACTTCATTAAATTGTTAATTCTTAAGGTGAGACTTGGCAACAACTAGCTTTTTGACCCCAAGTTGACCAATACTGACCAATTAAGAGCATGCATTGTGCACCTATCACTTTGTGGTTTTCCATTTTCTGTTTTATTTCCACTGCCTGTCCTTTGTATAGATGACCAGACAAAGAATATTGTGAATCATTATGTTAAAGTCATCAATATTTTCACACATATGTTAGAATATAGACACTTTATGAGATGGGAATAGATTGAAGGAATTTTAACAGAGAATTTTACCCATGAGTACTCGAAATTATAGACCATACTGCAAGATATAGTGCATAAACAAGATTAGATGAAGATCAACAGTCATGATTATATGCCAACCTGTACTCAAGGAGAGATTCAAATAGGCAAGTAACTTTTTCTGTTAAAAGTCCAGCATCCACATTGACTTTAACATTATTGCCAATGGACCACCCTGGCGCTAGATTTATGATGAGGAAAAAGAAGAAATAATGTAAGAATAACACATTAAGTCCATGCCAAATCTCTCACTAAGTTGGAGAAGTACCCGATGGTATCAAAGGGGCAAATACTTTATGAGCATCTGAACTGAATCTTTTAACAATAGACTGACTGTGGACATCCAAATGACCCCAGGCAAAAAAGTCACTTTCATAACATGATAAGCTCTCTGCAGCCTATGACAGAAAAGAACAAGCAATGATCTCTTACAAACATATATCCATACGAATGACCAAAGGCAATGAAGAAAGAGTAAATACCTTTGAAGCCAACCAAACACCAAGCTCATTTATACAAAATAACAAAGTCGAATGTATCTTCAATACTTTCTTCCATATAGGCTCTGCTAGTGTGTCAATAAGATCCAAACTTCTAAGAGAAGTTTTATGCTGAAAAGCAATAGATCATATCAATGCCCCCATAGAAGAGACCGTAGCTCATAATGATATTCATCGAATAATTAATATTTCTCAGAGGAAACAAGAAAGAAACTCTATCAGAATTGCAGAATCTACTGAACCAATGAAATCACCTCAGTGAAGTCAATTTTTTATTCTCCGTTTTGTCACACAAATCATCTTTGTTTTTTGGCTCATTTTAGAGAAAATTTGATACTACAGGCCATTTATATTATTATTCACTAGAACCCATTGATTTTCCTTGTTAAGCCTCTCTGTAGAAGTCACTACTCTAGAACAATTCTTAAAATCCGAATAAAAATTGAATCATCGAAAACCTGTGGAAGTAAAAGAAGAATTTTTTTTCTAACAATGCAGAAACAGTAAGCTTGAACCTTGCAACTTATATTTTCAGAATGAAAATACTCACCTTCGATAACAAGGAATTCAAATCATCTGCTAAGCGAGCATATAAAGCATGTGGAAATTCAATAAAGTTAAAAGTCTTGAACTTTGGAGTTGAAAATGGTATATATTGAGCAATTACTGATTCACTGTTGCATGTATAAACCTTCATTGTAAAAGAGAATAATGATATCAGTAAACACACTAAATAATAAAGATACCACACAATGAGATTTCATCATAAAGATAGGATATAAAAATATCAGAAAAGATACTTCAGGATGAACTAAACTTAACAGCTCGTTAGCTTTGAAAAAATCCTCAGATTTTTAGACTAATACATTCCCAACATCTGAGAATACACTTAACATCCAAATAATAGACACTGGAAATTGTATATTGTCAAAAGTAATCTCAATCATTCAAAGTACACGATTCATACAATTTTTAAGTAGAGCTATAATATGTGCACAAAAGTAATAGTATACACAACAATAACATCAACAATGCACAAGGACTTCCCCCTACAAGCATTTCTGGACCATGGAAGACAGTTTTACAATAAAGATAAGAATAGACAAGCACAGAAAATTTTTCATTTGAGCTATGTACATATATAGAAGATGGTTACGAGAAGAAAATGACAAAAGGGTAGCTAAGAAGAACGTTCCTGTTTTGTAAATCTCTTAGAACTGTTAAGCATAATAAAATACAGGAAAAATGGAGTCACAATCTTTTTTCATCAATTTGTTATTCAAAAGTCCTTTTTTTGTTAAACTTTTGAAGCCATTATCCCAGCTACATGAAATTAGTTGTTTAGACTGCTAAAAAACCGCTTGACCTAAAAGCTTAAGCTGATAGGAAAGGTCCACGCAATACTATTTAAGCACTAACATAGAACACCATCAACAATAACTAATTGTCTAATTGCATCATAACTAAAGACACCATGGGCTGTGTCACTGGACTAGTTTCAACATACATACAATTCCAAAATTGTCAGATCAAGAGTAATAGAGGAACTCTTTAATAATTCATTTACACAGCCAATAATATAATTAAACAGCAGCAGAATAATTGTATCAACAACCATCCCAACTACATATGTTTTGTATGTTCATGCCACGTTGGACAAATCAGTAGCAGGTTTAAAAATACACATAGATATCCATACATAGGCACTCCTGCAAAGAATAAATTTAAACATTAAAAAAAAAAAAAAATCAGCAACCTTTGAATTCATAAGAGCCTCAAGTTCATCAATATTCTGCCAATAACCATGATCCGTGTTAGCCCCTAGGCAAAGCGAAATGGAGGAAAAAAAGATTAAGAGGCCATATTTTTAAGCAAACTATACAGTGTTAAATTTTGTCTAATTGAGACTACCTTTAGACTTTATAGGAGATGCTGTCATCCCAAAAATCCTAGGAAGATTAGATTCACCTGATTTTAACAGGGGTTGATAGAACTCCTGAAAAGCAAAAGAATTTCTGTGACAATGCAGAAATACTCAACATAGAAAAATAAGATGATGAAATTGCAATATGATAAAGAATCACTAACTCTAAGCATACAATTTTAGTTCCACGAATAAAATAGTAATGTCATGTTAATATGACTGTTATAGCTGTTTTATGCATCTCGGACCATGATGTATTTTGCATGTTACTACATCAACTTGTCACAGAAGAATAACATAGGAAATATTGACTTCCATTTAATAGTTTCCTGAGATTTCAAATAGGATACATTTAATAGATAAGAAGAAATTCTTAATAAATTACTAAAAAATGCTCAAATATAGGCAATGATCAATCGGACCACAAACAATGAAAAAAGTTCTGATAATCTCTTTTGTTTTTTTCCTTCCTTCCTAAAATTTTTGTGGCATGTTTGACATTTCAATCCATCCAAAAATGTTTGAAAGCAGTTATTTATGCCCACAGGATCTCACTCAGAATCTTGACCTTGCTTTATCAATGATCTTATGAAACAAAAGTGGTGATGTAAATTAGATACCGTAAACGAAATCAGCCCGCATTATCATAAGGGAAAAGAAAAGACACCTATCAATGGGCAGCATCCAATATATAGTTAATTTAATCCTCTTCAAGGTCTGTCACACATATAATTATCGCGCATCCCCAAGAAGCTAACAATCTTTAATAATGATGTATGCATCGCACATAAATTTCACAGTGCATCTGCATGAAACTAAGAAAATTTTTTGCAACTAAAAGAAAATGGTACCAAAACATGCATATATAGAATTGAGCTAATTTTTGCTGCATGGATCATTCATTCCATGAAACTTCCTAAAAGCTTTTTTGACAAAAAATTTAAGGATCAATCAATCTAAATGATTGAAATTTTAAAAGCGCATATTTATTTTACTATAATATGGGAAATTAATGGAAACAAAGAAAAAAAAAGCAAAAACAGGTAGCAATGTAATTATCAAGACAACTCACCGTCATGATACAAGCATATGGGTCTTTACCCCTGGTATGGTGGCATTCATCAAGTATTAAAACTTTAATCATGCTGAGTTTGAAAAAGCTGTGCCTCAAGCCATTTAGCAAAATTTGAGGTGTCATCACAATTACCTGTAATTATGAAACTGAAAATTAATACTGACTACATAACCAATCCCTAAAATTCATGATGTTAGGAAATTGTCACAAAAATTAATGCACACAGAAACAGAAGTCTGCAACCTAAAGCATGAATAAAGAAAAAAAGGCTTTCACAAGTCAATTATCAAACTAAGAATCATGAATGAAGGATTACAATTGCATAAAATAGTTAGGAACCATATTAGATTAAAAATATTGGCTATTTTTATGCATATTTTCCCAGGATATTGATCAATCAATATCTAAAACATGAAAATAAAGAAAGTGGTCAGAAAAGAGAAGTGAGGCAACAAAAGCTCACCAAGAACAGAAAACTAAAGGAACATTGAATTCAAAAACTTTTCAGCCATTTTGCCAATTGAATATGTAAATAGGAGACAGAGCCTCCAGCACAAAAATTAATAACAGAAAACTAAAGGAACATAGAATTCAAAAACAGGATCAATAGAGCAGCTTAGAAAACTAAACACATATACCGTGTAAATCATTTTTACTTCTCCAAATATTAAAAAAAGGGTATATATAAGGTGAAGAAAAAAATGAACCTCATGTTTGCCTATCTCTTCATTCCATGTAGCAGCATCCCAGAAATCAACTCCCATCTCTCCCCAATACGTACCCACCTTCAGATCTGTGTGCATTTTTATAGCCTCAGCTTGCTAATTTTGACAAACAAAAACATAAAAAAGAAACAAGTCAGAAGTATATTGTTTTAATTTCAGATTCAGCTTTAGCATTCATACTAGTTCCAAATGTACAATTGTTAGCATAGACGGAAGATCAAATTTAAACATTTTAATATAATCTCATTCTAGTTTTACAAATTAGATACCTGTGAGACCAGAACAACTTGGGGAACTAAGAAGACAGCTATATACTGTGAAGGTTTCCGCAGAAGATAAGCGTAGTTTCGCAGAAGCATTATAGCAATTAAAGTCTTGCCGGAACCAGTCTCCAAAAAGACTATCGTGTTCTGCTTAATTGCCATCTCCAATGCTTCCAGCTGATAACTACAACCAAGTGCATAGAATTCACAAAGAATCAAACAACATCAACCATAAAGAATGATTAACATAAATTCCAAGACCCTTCAATCCATTTTTCACTGTTCACACAAAACGAAAAAAAGAATGCATAGCCAAACACACACTTAATTTTCTTCTGTTGTCCTAGCATTTCTCATTAACCAAACAAAGCTATCTTGAAAATCAAAGTTAAGTAATAAGTAAACTCACCATCTGGCAAATGGAAGAGGATCAACAGAACCTTGTTCAGTTGTGATCACGTCCATGGCTACATTCAAAACAGATCAACCAATCAACCACCCATTAAAAAACCCAAACCAAACGCAATTATAAACAAAATCCCAAAACCCACGTAACCACATTGATCACTTCATAACAAGTATATATACATTGAAACCATTTAACACAAGAAAAACAGCATGCAGACAAGCCAAGAATGTTGCTTAATTAAATATAAAAAAAAAAAGAGAGAGAGAGAATCAATCGAGAAACCAAACGTCAGATACAGAAAACTTACCAGCAAGTCCAAACAAATTAAAGAGCAACGAGATGAACACAATGAGCTCAAAAACAGTAACCAACAGAGTAAAGCGAAAATGGGTTCTCTATTTCTTCTTCTTCTTCTTCTTCTTCTTTTCCTCCTCCTTCGCCTGTTTAGTTACTTCAATATATAAACATGCAAAAAGAGAGAATGTTTAAGCGCTTGCCCGGGACACAGGATAAAAATTCGAACTTCGTGAAGAAGGAACTTGGAGGGGAAGCCTTTGACCGCAAGAAGTAAAAAACAAAAAGTTAAGACTTCACAGTGACATATATTCCACAACAGGACAACAAACGACAAGATGAAGTGGACCGGTCTATTTTCAGAAAGTTGGAGTTGGAAACAAAAATGTGGGAAAACAAAAGCAGAAAAAATATAATCAAAAGGAAGTATTTTTAATATTTTGCCCAAAGTAAACAATGGATGATGATGATCTTAAATATTGTTCTTGAAACAGCATGGGAGTCCAAACGAGCTTGACAAGGAATCCACAGATGACCTAATTTTATAAGAAAGTAATAATAAAAAAATGTATTTCCCTGTCATCATCTAAAAAAAATAATGTTCAAGATTATTCGATAATTGAATCGAATCAATATTTGAATAAAAATCAAACCAAAAATAGGTTATTTAAAAAACTAGTTTGAATACTAAATCAAGAATGTAATAAAATCGATTATGAATCAATTCTCAAAATATTGAACAAAAAAATAATAAACTATCAAACCGATTTAGTGACCTTTGAAATTCGATCTAAAACTAGATAACCAAAATTTTGATTCGATTAATTGGTATTTTTTATTTGGTTCAAAATTTTAATTTATAAATCATTTTGGTTTCACTTATATTTTTCCTTGATTGAAAACTTTGTTTTGTTCAAAATTATGTTAAATGGTTAAAAATTAATTTATATTAAAAGCTTAATTTTCATACCATAATCTTAAAATAATATTATTTAAGATTGTTCGATAACCAAATCAAATCAATATTCAAATAAAAATTAAATCAAAAAATGGGTTATCTGAAAAACTAGTTTAGATACCAAATCAAGGATATAATAAAGTTAATTTTCAATTCATTTATCGGTTTGTTTTTTTTTTTAAGTTAATTAAACCGAATCAATTTTCAAAAGATTGAACAAAAACAATAATAAAATATCGCACCAATTTAGTGACCTTCGAAATTCGATCCAAAACTAGTTAACCCAAATTTCGGTTTTTTTATTTGGTTCAACATTCGTTAATTTATAAACCATTTTGGTTTCGTTTATGTTTTTTTAATTGAAATATTGATTTTATTTAAAATTATTTTAATCTGGTTTTGTTAATTTGTTTTGAACATCACTATTAAAAAATTTTCGAACACGTTAAAAATTTAAAAGTTTTCATATATTCATGTGATGGTATCACTTTTTTCCGAAAATTTGCATTGATCTATATTTGTAAAATTACCAATATTTATTATATTGATTTTTGATTCGCTCTATGATGCATATCGTTTTTTATTTATATAAAATCATATGATATGTATCATGTATCGTACGATATTAATAACTATGATTGAAACAAAATAAATATGCTTTTTTTTTATTTTATTTAGTGATGAATTTGAATCGAGGAGAACCTCAACAATAGTCAGCTCGAACCTAGCTTAAAATAATAAGATAATTAATTTGAGAATATTTATTGCACATGAATTTGGTAAAATTTTATAAAATCATCATATTTTAATTTGTTAAAATCTTATTTAATTGGAATCAAAATTCTGGTTTTTAATAAATTGATAAATTTAATTTAAAATCTTTTTTGCAAAAACATGTATAAAAAAAACAAATTTTTTTTATTTTTTGTCCTTGAGCAATAATTATAGCATATTATTTTCAGAAAAAAAAATTTATTAAAAAGAAAAGAAAAAGAAAAAGAGGTGAGTAGATTAAGAAAAGACTATCTTTATTTGGGTATTAAAATGCTTTAACTTAAAAATGAAGGACATAAATGATATCAATCGAAACTATGAAGGGGTGCATGATTTTTTTAGCTAAAATCAAAGGCAATTGACTAGAAAAAGCAGTGATTTGAAAGCTTGGCGTTCAACACCTTCTACTCAAAGGGATTCAGAGGATAAGAAAAGGAATATGTGGAATTACAATTAAAAAATTTAATTTGTAATTATTTATTATGATGGGATAAAATAGCTGATGAATAGGGCTAAATTTGGGTTGATCCGAGCATGAGTTTGGGTTAATCCGAGCATGGGTTTCGGTTTGCTCGAGCTTGGTTTGAACTTGATAGAGTTTTTATAAAGATAAATTTGAGTTTATTTTAAATTCGATTCATCCTGTAACAAAATTAAATGTATTTATATTTTCAATATAAATTTATAATAAGTAAATAGATGAGTAATTATGTATTTATAATATATATTTATAATAAGTGTATTGTAAATATATGTATATTTATAATGAACGAGGTGGATAAACATGTATTTATAATTGTTGTATTGAAAATGTTGATATATTTGTATTTATAAATTATAATGGATAAGTGGTTGGGTGGTGGGTAAAGCTTTGACAGGAAGAAGTAATAAAACAAAAGGTTAAGACTTTACACAGGGTCGTCGTAACTGGATTGGATCGATTAATTCATCCGATCAAATTAAAGTTAAATTTAAATCAAATCGAATATAAATATATATATATATTTGTATTTAGATTCGTTTGTTATGATTCGATTCATATTTAGACTCATATTTATTGAATTTTTTATAATAAAATTCATATATATATTCAAATTTAAGAGATGGATTTGTATTCTATTTGTGTTCGTATTCACATTCGGTTCATATAGTTTAAATTTATATTTTACTAAAAATTGTAATTAATAAATATAATTAAAAAAATTTTAATTTATGTTCAATTTGTGTTTGTATTGAGGTTCGTATTTATAAATTTTCAAAATCATAATTCGAATTTATATTCGGATTCGAATTTGAATAATTCAATTTGAATTTGTTCAAATTGAACTTAAAAATGAACTTAAATATATTTGGTTTAAATCTAACCCTATATTTAACTAGAAATTGTTCATTAATCTGGTCCGATGTTTATACAATTGTTGACCAACTGTAAACTCAATCAAACCTAGTAGGAATCGATGAACCGAAAATTTTTTTTTAAGCCAATTAGATATGGTTGTAAACTTTATATATCTTAATTAACACTAAAAGCATTAAAATTTTGAATTTTAAATTAAAACTTAAAACCTAGAATCGAAATTCTCTTAAAATTAAAAATCCAAAAGTGAATAAACTTTGATGGTGGGTGTTTGGATTTTAGAAAATTGATAACTAAAATTCTGTTTTCAGAAATAGATCCAAAGAAGTGTGTTTTATGTTTTTGAGTAGGAATTTAATTTTGGGTGAAAATTATTGGATTTGGATTTGAACAAAAGTTGTTTTAGTTCGAGCCCAATAAAACCCGAAAAATGTAGTATAGATTCTAAAAGAAGAATTATTGGAAAATAAAAAAATTGCCAACAAAATTTGCTCTAGCATCAATGTTGTTTACAAGCTAAACTTGAATTCAACGAGCTAAAATTACTTCAATTTGAGTTTGATTCAATCAAATTAAAAAATAAGTCGAGTATGAATTTTATGGACTCAGATCCATTGTTAGTTGCAAAATCTCAAGATGGCTCAGGCTCAAAAGTCAGTTTACTCAATTCAAAATTATTTAATTTGGATTTGAGTCAAGTTTAATTCAATTCGAACTTGACTCTAATTATATCAAATAATTATTAAAATAATGTTATTTTATTTATTATTAAATAAAATGACTTTATCTTATCAATGAATAATGAATTTAAACTATAAATCCAAGTAATAAGTTGAAATCAAACTAAATTTGAGTCAAATTATTTGTATTCAAGCCAAACTTAAATCATTATTAATTTTGGTTTAATAAATTTTAATTAAATCATTTTTTATTTAATTTAAACTTGAGTAAAAAGATATTTGAATTCAACTTAGTCGAACCAAGCCCTATTTCTAGAATTTCAATGGATGCAAGGAAGAAGATCCACCACACAATTAAGTTATTGCAGAAAAAGAAGTATTGACTTGGAAAAGTTGTCCACAAGCTTACTACACTTCCCCTCCTACTCAAAGGGATTGAGAGGAACAGAGATGGAACAAGAGAGAGCAACAATTAAAATTGTTACTAATAATCAAGTAGAAAAAATTTGAACTTACGTTTATTCAGATTCGAGTTTGGGTTTGTAAATTCGGTTTGGGTTTGAGTTCATATTTGCCAAACTTTTATTTAACCAAATTTTCATTCGAATTTGGTTTAAATTCGCATTCGTATTAAAATTGGTTACGATAACAAAATTTGTTTATTCATGAATAATGTTATTAAACCACCCTAAAAGAGATATGTAAACGCCCTATTTTGAACCCAATAAAGTCATTCTTAATAATAAAAAATTTTAAAATTTGGATCAAAAATTTTAAAATATCGAACCGAGGTGAAGCGAGTAAAACTCATACACTCGCTTAAACAAAAAAATAAAAAGTAAAAAACAAATATACCCAAAAGCCAGCCCGAAAATTTAAAAAAAAAAAACCGAGTGTAGCCCAAAAAGCCCAGAAAGGAGAGAGAAGGAAAGAAGCACGCACACTGGCCCAGCTGGAGAAAAAGGCCCGGGGATGGCCCTGTCACGCGCGTGCTGTGAGGATGGAAAAGTCAGCGCAGGCACTCATCGAGCGTGCCCGGCACGCGCGCACTGATTTGCCTATGTGTTTCTCTTCTTCAGGGCGCAGCCTTTCTCTCTCTCTCTCCCACGAGGCCTGCGCACGCCAGCTCGCACCCTGTCTGGCATTTTGCACGGATTTTAAGCTGACATTGGTGGCTGAATGAATAAAAAAACCACACACAAAGATTTTGGGCGCAACCCCTTACCGGGTATAAAAGTAGGGAAAAGAGCAGCAAATAGGGGGGACGGGTGTAAAACATTTGACGAGGAGAGGGAGAGGGAGAGGGAGAGGGAAAGAGAAAACGGGGTGAGAAAATTTGAGGAAAAAAAAAAAAAAAAAGAGGAAAGAGAGGAGGAGAAAGAAGAGAGTGGAAACCGTCGAAAAAATTTTCCAAGCAGCTTTATCAAATTCAAACACAGCCTTCTTCAATATCAATTAAGTTTCGAAACCACAGTATTTTAGATAATCCTTGAAGGGATTATTTTAAAACAGTATTTTTATATTTATTTATTTATTAATTATTATTATATATTATATATGTATATATTATATAAAATGCATATATGTGTTTTACATCTGTATTCTATATATATATATTGTATACTGTACATATACATCATATTCTGTATATATTACATGCTATATATAAATATATGTATAAATAAAATTTGTTGTGTGCATCTGCATGGATAATATTTTGCATGTATTCATTGTCTCGTGAGCCATGCAGACACATACATATATATTATATCAGTGTGCATTTTAGAAGCATGTGTGTGTATATATTTCGTTTGAGGCGCATGACTGCATGTATATTAATGATTTTTTTTCTGTGTACATAATATGGAAATAAAGTATGAACACTGCGCATGTACAAACTGTGTATATTTGTGTATTTAAACTGTGCGTGTTATGTGTATTAGACTGGGTATAAAACATATAATAAACTCTATATTTTATGTATTTTTAATACACTGTGTGTATCATATATGTTTGTATTGTACTGTGTACAAGTATTTTATATATATATATATATATATATATATATATATATATATATATATATATTTATGTATCCTATTTATATGTAAATAAATATTACTGCATATATGCATCTATATATATATATATATTTATATATGTATGTATGTATATTATATTAACAGATTGTACATATATATTGTTTATATATTTTGTATTCATTATTATATTATTACTTTTTAGCATATATTTAATATTTATTTGTATGTATGTGTGTATATATATATATAGTAGGTTTCAATTAACCAGTTGTTTTGCATAATTTAATTTTTTGTAGGTTGGTTTAAGATTAGGCTAAATGTATAAGGGTGTATGAAAACAAAAGTGTTGTAATTTCTAATTTATTTGTTCGTGTATTATTTTTCGTGGATAAATATAATTTACGTGTATGATTGATAATAATAGTGTATCACATGATAAAACGAAATTTAATTAAACTTGATAATGTGTTAAATGAACAAACTACAAAAATGAAGGCCGACCTTTGGGCGGGGCGACATATGTGCCTATCATCTTCTCATGGTTATACCCAACTCTCCGAACCTGACTCATTGGGTAGGTAAGAATGGTTGAATCATTTACAAATGATTTATAAATTGTCTGTCATCATTGAGATGTATTTTTCCGAAACAATTCTCGGGTGGCAACTCCATAGACTCTGTAACAGACCACAAACTCGTTATGCACTCCTTTTGACTACGTTTAGGATGGTTAAATAATAGTAACAAGTCTATCTTGATTTAACATGACAAAAACTAGTGTCACAAGGTGGATTGGTTTATTTATGAGAGGGTCTTACTCAAATAAAAGAAGGGTCCACCCATTGACCAACCCACCTCACAATATGTGGAAAAGTGACCACCCTTTTTTGGAATGGTCATTTAGCTTTATTCATTATTTATTTATAATAATATAAATTTATTATGATTTATTAGAAACGTAAACATATTTATTATAATTGTTAGAAACTTAAATATATTTATTATGATTGTTGGAAACACAATTATATATATTATGTTTTATTGAAAATGTAAATATATTTGTTTTGACTTATTGGAAACATATTTATATTTATATTTATTATAATTTATTATAAACATAAATATATTTATTATAAATTGTTAGAAAACTAAATATATTTATTTGAAACTTAAATATCTTTATTATAACTTATTAAAAATGTAAATATATTTATAATGGCTTACTAGAAATATAAATATATTCATAATTTATTAATAAATTATCATTAATAAATTATAATTAAAAAAGTTTTCAAACTGAGCTCATGAATATGTTTGAGTTCAGGTTTGTTTTCAAAAAATTTCAATATTATAGTTCAGATTTGGGTTCGAGTTTAGATTCGTATAGCTTGTTTTAAACTTATTTAAATTGAACTAAAATATAAATTCGAACATATTCGATTCAAATCTAACTCTAATAAAAATATTCATTTTTTGTTCCCATGTTTTAGAGTCCCAGTCTTAAAGAGGTAAAAAGGTTTTAGACAAATCATGTAACGTATTATAGATAAAAAATTTTAATTTAATATTTTGTAATATGCATTGTTAGACCCCTACATGTTTTGAATTGACACAAAACTTAAGTTAAAATATATAACCGGTCATTGCATGTGATGAACATGACTAGAGATGATAAAAAGGGTTACATGTTGCAGGTTAAGCCAGACACACAGTCATGTGTTAAAGCCACACAATCGTGAGTATGGCCTATAAAGCAAATACATGCTTTGGATGAGTCGTGCAGGCGTCCGTGCATCAAGAAGCAAGGACACATGACCATATGATTTTTTAGCGTACAATTATATGCCACAATATGAGGATGCACCACCAAGCCCTCCTGTGTAAGCCTAGTCATGCTCGTGTTTAATTAGACTTCATTAGGTGCACGTCTATACAAAAAAAATCACACACTCGTGTAAAATGAAAAAGCTTGACGGTGTAATGATCGTGTGGGTATCGTGCTTAAGATTGTGTGGGCTTCTAAAATTCTGAAGCATTAAAGAGTTAAATACACACGACCGTGTGTGTGGAGCACACGCCTATGCAGAGTTCACACAATAGGAGAAAATTGATTGTTATGCTATACTTATTAAAGAGAGCATGATTATGTGCAAGAGGCACACTACCGTGCTTTTGTCCAGATTTGCTTTAATAACTCTCAAATCAGTTGTAATGAATATTTTCTCTCTAACTCTATAAAAGTCAACTGATTTGAGATTGTAAGCGTTAGAAAATCAAGCTTTAGATTTCCATTCTTTCTATTATCTAATTCTCCATATTTTTTCTCTCTAAGCTTCATTGTAAATTCTTGAAAGAAACCTTGTGAGCTTAATTTCTTTGTATTAGTCTACCAAGAGACAAATTCATTCTTTGTATTTCAAAAAACCCAAAGGCACAATTCTTTGAAACTAATGTAGGGTGAAATCCTGTGAAACTAATGTAAGGTGGAATCCTGTGAAACTATATTAAAGACGCAATCTTTTGTATTAAAACTAATGTATACTGGCAAAATTCTTTAAACAAAAAAAGTATATTATAATTTATGAGTGATTGAAATTATTAGAGGAAAATTTTTAAGCGAAATTACTTGAAGTAGTAGATATAAGAGGTTTATAGAGAAGCTCCATACCATTATAAAATCGATTGAATACTCTTTTTCCTTCTCTCTCTTTACTTTGTGTTTATTTGATTATATTATTGTTTGCTTGGTTGATATTGTTGATTGATTTAATTAATTATATAAATTGTTTTTTATCAAAATTTGTGCATAAAAGGCTTTTCTTCCCCAAATTTGCAAAAACAGTTTTAAATATGTTAATTTTGTTCAAAATGATATTGAACATGTTTAAAACATGTTTTTAAATTCATTTCAATGTTTTAACGTGAATGAAAATCAATTTTTGAATATTTTGGTTTTGACTCCAAAAATGTTCTTCTGTTAAAACTGCAGTTTTCTGTATTTTTCTAGGTTTTAAAGGTCATACATGATCGTACATTAATATCACACAATCGTGCATGTTCTATAATAAAACATACATAATCATGCATTTGGTCTACACGATTGTGCTAGGAAAATTCGGCAAAAATTTCTTTTCAAAATTTTAAGGTTTTCTACAAACACATTCCCTAAATGCATTAATGATCATATTTTACACATAAAAATGTTGATTTTATAGAATATATCCATACAAAAAAGGGGAAAATGAAAATTTGAATGCTCCTTGCTTTTGTGTATATGCTTATGTTATGAGAGTGATTCTTGTAAGAATGTGTTTGAAAAAGGGAGAGCTGAAATATTTTAAAAAGGGGAAGATAAAATTATTTTTGAAAGGGGGAGAATTTAAATTGTGTATAATTTGATAAAATATTTTTAAAAAGAAAAGAAAATTTAATTTGTTCTTTAAAATGAAAACTTTTAACATATATTTTTTATTTATAATAAAAAGGAGAGAATGTTTTAGGTATATTAAAATAATCTTACAGAATTTTGTTTGTGCTTAGTTGAAATTTTTTTTGATGATTATGTTATTATGTTTAATTGCATTTTAACATAAGTTTTGTCATTAATAAAAAAAGGAAGATTGTTAAACCCTTGTATGTTTTGAATTGATACAAAACTTAGATTAAATTATCTAATTGGTCCTTACATATGATAATATGACTAGAAAGGACAAAAAGGGTTACATGTTGCAAGTTAAGCCCAACACACGACCACGTGTCAAGGTCGTATGACTGTGTGTCAAGATTACACAATCGTGTGTATGTCCTATAAGGGAAACACATGTTTTGGATGAGTCATGCAGGCGTCTGTGCATCAAGAAGCAATAATGCATAATTGTCCACAAGATCGTGTGAGCTTTTAAAATTCTGAAGCACTAAAGAGATAAAGACACACGACTGTGTGTGTGGAGCATATGCTCATGCAGAGTTCACGTAATAAGAGAAATTTGATTGTCACACTACACTTATTAAAGGGAGTATGATGTGCGTAAGGGGCATATAACCATACGTCTGCTCAGATTCTCCCTAACGGCTCTCAAATCAGTTGTAACGGCTATTTTCTCTCCAACTCTATAAAAGTCAACTAATGTAACATTTCGAGGTTAGAATGATCTTTCTAAGTCTTGAATCGAGGTTAAAAGAGAGATTTTTTAGCCAGAGATTAGTCTTAGTGAGTTAGGAGAGTAAAATAGTCTTTTTGGAGACTTTATATGCAGCTTGTAGAAGGAGCACGACCGTGCATTTCTTAAAACACGCTCGTGCGTCCCTTTTCCATCATGCACGACCGTGCATTTCTTGAAACACCCTCGTGCATCCCTTTTCTGTTATGCACGCCCGTGTATACCTGCTGATATATAAAGTCAAAATTTTTTATGCCATTTTCAACCAGTTTTCTTACCTATTTTCTCTTCCTTTCTTTCCAACTAACCCTAACCAAATTGAAAGAGAGATTAGTCAGCTTTTAGCAACTAATCCAACCAAGATTTAACCAAAGATAGAGAGATTGAAGTCATTAGCAGCTCTAGGTAAGTATCTCCTTACCTCTTTCCCTGTTTCCATGGTTTTTATTCCCTTATATGAGTTTATTCTGCCACAGGAACTTGTTTTTAGTTTATTAGCATGATTATAAGATGATGATGATGGAATAGATGAGAGATTTAGAAGTAGAAGCATGTTTAGGTCCCTTGATACATATGTGTGTGTATTTAAGGGTATAAAATCATGTTAGTTTGATTTGGATGTTATTAATGGGAAAGAGATTTGGATTGAGATTGGTAGTGACCTTGCATGTTTCAGCCATAAGTGCCAAAACAGAGTATGATGCATGCCCATGTGCCCGATGAACACACTCTTGTGCAATCTTGTTTTAGTAGGGTCACGGTCATGTATACGGGTCATGCAGGACTGTAGTTGTGAAGAGTCACAACTAGGCAAGTTAAGGTCACAACTATGCATTAGCATAAGAGAAAAACAAACAAAAATTCTAAAAACTCGCATGATCGGGTTGCACGACTGGCACACGACCCATACACCTTCCTGTACGCTTGTGCGTCTAGTAAGAATTTGAGATTTCCTTCCCATTCAGCAAAATATCAATAATAAAAAAAACATATCACGTATTCTAAGTGAAATAAGAGAAGAAACAGTAGCCTAAGAATAAGAATAAGTAGAAAGGGTAAAAAGACTACAAATTATAGTAAAGAAACTTCCAGAATAAAGAATAGGAAATAATAAATAAGATATTATTTCCAAAATCACATCTCTATAGTTATAACCAAGAGAAACTCAACAGTAGCTTAGAAACAGCTTAAATAACTAGTAGAATACAATTAAAAAATAGATGAAAACATGGTAATAGCTAGAGAAACATTAAAGAAATATACATAACAAAAAAACCATCAGATACACAACAAAACCCAAAATAGCTTATATAGAACTTATTAACAAGCTTAATAAGTTATAGAAACAACAAATTTAGTAAGATACACGTTAAACAAAACCATGACAACTATTCAATCAAACAAAAGATAACAAGAGAAAAATTAATAAGATATCATGCATGATTAGCATTACATGACATGACATGCCAATTCAGTATTTTCAGAAAAAAAGATTAAGTGATCCATATGCATATGTTTTTAAAATAGAAAGACGATGATCCATACATCATTTTAGGGGTGAATACGATAAGGCATTTGTGAGTTGCAACTCGCTAAAGAGGGAGTCAACTCTATATTTATATACGCTGGTGTGTAATCTATACGCTAGCTAAAGAGGGAGCCAGTGTTAGATAGCTAGTCTGTAGTTGTACACCTTGTTAGAGAGGGAGCCAATGTCAGTGCATATTGATATATGCATTGGTGTGCATTAGTTATTTGATTTCAGCTTACTGATCTAGTGTCAGGAAGTTGATGACTCACATAACTGAGTGTCGAATCCCTATATTCATTAGTCTGTGCACCATAGTAGGTATAGAGTTTTTAGATACATCTTTATTCAGTATTTTCAGTATTTTATGATCTTTGAATTCTAACAGTATTTTCAAAAAATCAATTTTTAGAAAGATATTTTTAGTAAACAGACTCAAGGGCCCAACTATGACTTTCAGTATCATTAAACATGATTTTAGCATATTCCATATCGTATCATACATATCATAAGAACAAGTAGAACAGAGAAACTATAATATATATATATATATATATATATATATATAGTAAGATGATCGATAAACTATTATACAGACTAATAATGTAAATAGAGTCAAAACATGTAAAACTAGAAATATAAATACGTACAAAATACCATATGCATGATAGAATAAGTCATAACAAAATAATTATAAATCAGAACACAAACAGCAAGATAGAAAGAAGTAACTCATGAATGATAAACAAAAAGTAACATAAACTCGCTGCATGATATACGTCATAAGTAGAAGCTTAAAGGAATTCAGTTAAACTTTTCAGAGAACTCAAGAGTATTATAGATCTCAGAAAACAGATAAGAAAGTAGGATAATGAATATTAGAAAAATAAGAGAACTAAGTGAGCTAGTTCCACTTAGATCCTTTGTCATGTTAAGTCGTATATGTGAAGCAGAATAGAAGTAGTAAGATGAGCTAGAACAAAAGAGAAACTTGCTTAACCAGTTAAGGACTGAGTTAGGTCAGTTAGTTCAAAAGTGAGACTAGTCATAGGCTAAATAGAGTCTATTCGACTAGACATGTAAAAAAAAAGATAAGAAGTCAAAATAGAAAAAAACCTAGAGCTAGATTAGAAGAAACTATTAGACTATCAAAAAACTTAGTTAAGTTTATCAGCTTAGCAGTTAGCCAGTGATAAATCAACTTAGAACCTACCCGAGAATAGAGATAGAAGATGATTACTGAGTAACTTGTCACTCATCCCTTTTAGTTTTCCTTTTCTTGTAGGTTGAGTTAGGGAGTTGAGCTTGGACTGTGAGTGGCTGGAGAGTGGGATACGGTTTGAGTGGGTCTTCACATGATATTTTCAGTTATACATATCTATATATAAATGTATTCAATTTTCAGCAAATAACATGTTGGCTTGCATGCTTAAATTGCTTATGCATATGAGATGTATAATATCATTTATGTTATCAGTTACTAATTATTAATATTAATAAAATATAAGTTTTATTTAGGATACTATATAGTGGGTTTTAATATACCATTATGCCATGTTTTTTCACATAACGCATGTTTTTATAAGCAGCTGGTGTAGGACTCCTATTGTATGTACTAATAAAAACTTCTTTTTCAAGTACAATATAATAAAATATTATTATTTTGATAATAAATATATATAATATTGTAACAGTAGTACATATAGTAGAAGAGTTCTATAGCTGATTTGAGATTGTACAGATTAGAGAATCAAGTCTTAGATTTCCATTCTTTCTATTATCTAATTCTCCACATTTTCTCTCTCTAAACCTTGTGAGCTTAATTTATTTGTATCAGTCTACCAAGAGGCAAATTCATCCTTTGTATTTTGAAAATCTAAGAATATAATTCTGTAAAACTAGTGTATGACATAATCTCGTAAAACTACATTAAAAACGTAATCTCTTATATTAATACTTATGTATAAGGGCAAAATTTCTTAGACAAAAAAAAAAAAAAAAAAACTATTGTAATTTCTTGGTGATTGAAATTACTAGAGAAAAATATTTAAACTGGGTTATTTAAAATAGTGAATATAAGAGGTTTGTGGAGAAGTTTCGAACCATTATAAAATTAGCTAAGCACACTTTTTCCCTCTCTGTCTTTACTTTGTGTTTATTTGATTATATTATTGTTTACTTGGTTGATATTGTTGACTGATTTAATTGATTATATAAATTGTTTTTGATTGTTGGGTGAATAACTTTAAGTTTTATAAGTTTTCAAAAAACTTATTCACCCACCTCCAAGTTTGTTTTGCCATTTTAGGGTTTTAAAATGCATTTATATCATAATAAACATTTTTAAAAATATTAATAAATAAAATATTAAATTGTTTAAATGACACATCATCCTCCTAAAAAATACCATTAATATTTATAAATTTTTAAAATGTCTCACTTATTATTTTATCATGTCATCGGTTGTTCACGTGATTTTATAATCCCAATTTTAAGGGAAAAGGTTTTAAAAACATAATTTAATATATTTTTTTCTAAATAATAATAATAATAAATAAATAAATAATTTTTAGAGGACACATCGTTATTTTAAAAAAATATCCCAAACATCTATAAAATTTAAAATTTTTTTTGAGTTAAAAATATATATATTTATAATATGTATTGTATTGTATCATTTTTTTATACATTTTAAGATATATATATATATATATATATATATATATATAGAGAGAGAGAGAGAGAGAGAGAGAGAGTTTTTCATTTATATTATAACTTAGGTTAAATTCAAATCGAACTAAGTTTGATTTGGTTTGCATGAGATGAGTCGAATTTGAATTTGACTCGATTCGTCAGTTATCTAAAATGTTCAAAACGATGTTGTTCTAATACATATTGGTTAAAACGATATTGTTTAGTTAATTTAAACAATTTTCATTAGTACACAAGTTTCACGAGTCAAGCTTGTGAAAAGTTTGACCTCGAATTTCTTATAAACTTGAGTTTGACTTTCAAGCTCGACCTTGAGAAAGGTGAGCTTGTTTTAGGATTATTCAAGTCAAATTTAAATTTGATCTTGAACTGACTAGATTTGAATTCAACCCTAATTATAATTATGTGCACATTTTATTATAATTACTATTACTATTATTTAGGTAACTTGTAAAATGTTTATACAAAATCAAAATATTCTTTGCTTTGCTAACATCAATACCAAGTCCAAGATTCTAAAACAAAACATGCTTTTAATTCCCAATTTTAACTTGGAAGCAATGTTTTCAAACCTATATTGGGTATTCAATTCGATAAACAGGTTGATTTACGTTTTAATCAATTCAGTTAACGGTTGGATCAATAAATTATTTAAATAAATATTAAGCCAAAGGATATATTTAAAAAAAATTGGAAAGGTAAAATTAAAAAATAAACAAAAAAAAAAATCAATTCAAAACTATGCTTGAAAGTTGTTCTTAAGATTCCAAGCTGCCTTCGGAAAATGGTGCATTCCTCAAGGCAAGGAAGAACACTCATAGAGTTTTGAGGGTTTGCTGGCAATTTATATAGGTTTATATTAAAATTGAGATAGTTTGGGATTATATTCGAGCTTGATTCGAATAAACCAAAAACGAGTTTGGGCCTACAAATTGCAAGCTTGATTTATTGAGCTCAAGCTCAAACTTGTAACAAGTTTTGTGAGTAAAAAAAATCGTTTAAATTCACTAAAATAATGTTATTTTTATTAAAAAATTACTTTTTTTAATTAATATATATTGAAAAGACTTCATTTTAAGTATTTGAGATATCGGATAAGCCGAACTCTTATTTTGCATTCACACCCATTCTTTCTTGTGCTATACATCAGGATGTTGTTCTGCTTATAACAGTCACCCAAAACCACTTCCAGACCTTACATTTTGGAAATGCTTTCCTTTAATGACTTCAAAACTTCTTTGCAAGCTAATTTTTTTGCTGTTTCCTTGTCGTTAGCAGTGGATGTATGTTTAAATAGTCTTCCATTGGCTACAACCTCTATAGTGACAGCAGCATCGCCATTAATCTGGGTAGCGACAGTTTTTTTCATGTCAAAATGTTGTTTTTGACAGATGTCAGTCAACTCCTTTACAGGGTGAATCCTCAGAGTCTCAGGAGTAACCAAAGGCTCCAAAAGTGGCCTTATACTCTCAAAGACCTTCTTCTTGTCATATCCCGAATCAATATATATCGCCCCCGCCAAAGATTCGATGACATCTCCGAGTACCTATTAACAATCACAAAATACGTTCAATGAACATCTCAAGTACAGGAGCAAATGCAGAGGAATATATGGCTGACTTGATCTGCAAATGACTAACCTTGGGAAAAGATGATTCAGATTCCCAGCCAAATGTAGATCCCAAAGGCGATTTCTCAAATTGCTTCGCTGCTGCTGCTATTTGCCTCTTTAGTTCATTTGAACAATACAGAATATGCTTATGTAATCCATGCTTCACGGATGATTGTGCATAACAATCATTATTTACAGAAGCAGATCTCATGTCAGTTATCAATCCAGGAGACAGTCCTGGATATTTGTTGTAAAAATGAATAGTAACAAGATAATCCAACACTGCATCTCCAAGAAACTCCAGCCGCTGCAGAGACAGATATTACATGTTAAGTCCGAAGTCATCTAAGAAAACAAAACATTCATCGGAAAAGGAAATCTTATATGCAACAGTGCTCACACTCTTACATAGCACCACTAATCATTGTTATAACATATGAGAGGTAGAAAAGTACCTGATAACAACTTGGAATCTCGGGAAGCATGTAAGAACCATGGGTTAGGGCTTCAACTAACAGAGATGGATCATGGAATGAGTAGCTCAACAGAGACTGCAAATGGCTGAGATTAATAAGCTTCTCCGCCTGAATTTCGAAATGTCTCTGATACGGTATATTCTCAAAATCCACATTTACACCAATCCTATTAAGAAATAGTATGCCGGCCCTTTCACCACCTGTGCTAAGGAATGCACCAATTAGTGCCTCAACTGCATCAGCTACGGTCTTACCTTTTACCTTCTTTTTACCACTAACGTAGATTTTTCTTGTATCGGAAAGTAACTCCTCTTGTAACTGATAACTTCCAGAATTATCACCAGGAATTATCCAACTCTTAGGATCAAAGGGCTCAGTGCGAATAAATCCCTGCAGTCCATGAAGAAACCATGCGTATGGTGGAGACACAAATCAAATCAACTATAAACAAAAATAGATACAAGGATTATCAAACTCCTTAACACTCGGTATACAATTCTCAGTCTTCGTTCAAATAAAACTAAAAAACTTTTGGGCCAGCCTTCTGCTGCCAGAGGCACACACAGGCAGATTCAGTAACAGGAATTTGCTTTTCCTCTTCAGCCTAGCTCAGGGGAGCTATGACTTAAAGTAATTGGGGAATATGCAAATTAAACCACAACGGCTCACATGGAAAAATCAAATATAAAAAGCGCTAACATCTATGAAGATGAAAACATTGGACATATCTTTGAAAAAATTACCGGAATTTTGTGGTCACACCCTAGCTTGCACAATGACGCATTCGAAATTATCCTTTCCTTCTTAACACTTAGAAGGCCTTCATGCTTATTTTGATGTGTTTTGAAAAGATAATGACTAGCAGCATATTTCAAAAAGGAGTCTCCAAGAGTCTCAAGTGATTCTAGATGAAAACTCTCTAGGCACTTTTTGGTGGTGATTGCTTCCAAAACCTACCATGCAGAGTTGGGTTAGCACAAATTCAAACAAAATATTGAAACGACACCAGAGTTAGTGCAGCTGAAACAAGAGTCTATTAACAAAATATTTCATATAGAGATTTAAGAAACAGCATAAATTTATTCAATCCACATACATTTGATAATTGAATAGAAAGTCTTTGGTTTAATGTTAACAGATAGTTGTTTAGTTTTGCAGGATTTATAATAACCAAAAATCATAAAACATCCAGGCTAAAACCCCTGTTGAAATATGATTCATATTATGGTAAGTTCTGAAAAGAAGTATGTTAGAATCCTAAGTGCAAAGTATTGGATTTTAATCCCACATCTGAAAGTACGGCTTTTGGTGTGGGGTTTATATGCTTTAAACTCTCCAATATCAACAACTAGTTTTTGAGGTATGATTTTCCCAAAGTTCGTATTAGAATACTACAAATAGTCAATAAAGGACTTGTTGACATCAATATTAATTTGTCATCAATGATTTTAAATCATAATATTAACGTCATTGAGTTAAATTTTTTCCATTTTATCTTAAAAGCCACACAATTGAGTTAATTTCAACCAAGTTTTTGTAAATGCCACATATTTTGTATACATAAGCGGAGCAAAGTACCTTCATAGTTGGAATGGTAACATTTTGTGCACAATCATCTAAAAACATCTTCTTCAAGTTGACAGCAAGGAGCAAAGACTGAAGACGATGCATAATAGACGGAACAAAAGTGAAAGAATAAAATGTGCTCCAGGATATAGGAGACATGATTACTTTACAAAGTTCAGGAGGCAATTCAACAGATTTATGCCTCGGATCTGCAAAGACAACAAACACAGTATCAATTTATGTTAATAAATATGATTATCAAAGATTTTGATAGCTTTCCAGCTCAGACATCATACACTAAAATTAATTAAATAAAATGAATTGATACTTTCAGTTGTATTAGACAAAAGAGTAGATTCATCAACAAGATTTAACTTAACTCCAGAAATTACCTTCCAGAACATGCCAAAAAATCTAGGTTCAACCATGTTTTCTTTATTTGGTGTGCTGACTGTTCAAGTAAATTCCTCAAGCAAATTTCTCTTTAGTCTGTCATAATCTCACAAACAAATGATTTCCAATCCCAATCCTGTGATTCAAATTTTAATTTTTTTCCAGACAGATTGTACTGCAATCCAGGCAATTCCTTTTTTTTTTGGGCATCAGTCAAAATTTCTGAAAGTTAAAATTTTGGTTTAGTATCAAACAAAAAACTGGTAGATAGTACTTAGAATGAGCAATATGGAACAAAATTGACTCTAGTCAAATTCTGAACAAAACTCAGAGGTCAAAAAGTTTCCATCTTGCCTATACGGAAAAGCATACGTATGTCCTGGGAGAAAATAAGAACAAAGAGGAGATTGATTCTCTTTATTTTTATAAGACATTTGGACAGCAAACTCACAAAACCATCAAGATTGACACCCATCAACCTAATGTCAATCAAACAAGGAAAACCACACTTTCTGACACGACAAAAATTATAAAAAAAAAAAAAAAAAAACCTTGACTACAAATAATGTAACTCCAGAGCTTGAGTATTTCAGAAAATCCAGATCATTTCATGCACGCTTTGCCTCTATAAAACCAAAAAAGTGAGAAAACCATACCTCTCTCTTTTTGGTGTCTGTTGTTATTAAGGTAATTCTTCACAGTAAAAAGGTTTCTCCCATTCAGCAATATTGCTTCGTCTAAACATAAATGGACACCATGCCTGCGTTGCATTGTGTGAGATTCAGGTTGCATATCTACATTAAAATGTGGAATATAGGAGAGAATAGACTATTGCATATTCCCACATGTAATTACTACATACTTTTGTTTATAGTACTCCTTGTATGTGATGACAGCTCCATCTTTCATTGTTAGAGGTGAATTCGCATTCAAATGATCTAAAATACCCGTGATAAAATAGACATAACCATTGTGTGGGGTGTAGACCAAAGAATTTTGAATCATGCAAGTGCAAAACTGGCCACTTTTGGTCTCCACAAAATGAGCATTTCCCTCTGAAGGACAGTTTGTGTGATCCTTCTGGCCATAGTTACAAGGAAATAAAACAGAAGAGACAGAGGTCCAATCAATCAATGGCTGATGTGAATTACTGGATGGAAGCAGAAAATAATCTGTCTCAGAACTCTTCCCTAGTTGAAATCCATCTAAAATTTCTGCCAACTTTTTTACATTATGATCAAAAAGAACTCTGAAAACAGTGATTTGAAACCTCCTACAAAGAAGGACCTGCAAAAAAAGAAAAAGGAAAAGTTTAAATTTACAAAACAGAAGACAAAAGAAAAAGGACACATTTCACGGATGATGTGTTTAATTGAAGAAAACCTAATACCAGACCTGCTCCTCGGTAAGCTGAGTAATCTCAACATACTTCAAGCTCACTGTTAAGGTACCCCTATCAGCTTCCATGTCAAAATTCAAATTCAAAATATCACAATCAAGTTCAGTCCTCATGGCGAGGACAATATCATGAACTGAAACATCATAATTGAAGTTCTGCTTCAACTGAATTAAGTAGCAGTGGTACGTTGCATTGGTTTTGTAAGCATGCTCATCGACAAGTTCAGGTGGGAAGTAAATGGGTTGCTCATCATTATATGGACCATTTCCTGCAGATTAAAAAAAAAATGAAGGAAATAATAAAGTTTAAAGTTACTCAAATTATATGCTGCAACAAAAGTTACCAGATATTTGCGCCTCGGCTTCTTCCACAACAATTTCAGGAACAAGATTGTCTGTTAAAGCACCAATTTGATGGAGTTGCTTGCACGCTTCAAGACATGCAGTTTGCTTTAGAGTTTTAACGTTTCCCCGAACTTGAACAATCTGAATAGGGCAGCTCTTCGGAAGATACAGCTTGCAAATCTCCATCTCCTTCTCTATAACACAACTTGGAGAAGGTTTGAAATACCTACAGAAAAACAGAGCCAACGAAGAGATACAAACTACTGCACTAAGCCATGATACCAAAGAAAAGCAAAATAGAGTTCTTTTTACCAATAAGGGCATAAATGAAGAGTTTAGCACCATATGCAATATGAACTAGAAATGACTAACCCATCAGAAGGGAGTCGTGAGCAATAGAAGTGTATCAGACCAACACTTGAACTAAGTGTCACAATTGCTCCAGTGCTTTCAACACGATAATACTCCTCATCATGCATACCATTTCTATGATGAGAGCAAGAATCCAAAGCATGATGCAGGGATTCTTTTCTCATTATATCTCCGCTAGCAAGATAGTTCTCCAGTCGGGAATGAGTAGCTAGATCTCCACTATAAATTATGGCAGGTCAGAGACATACTTAAGTATCACCACAGCAGATAAATTCAATATATAAAAGATTCAGGGGCACTCCAAACTGTTCCAACAGCAGTATTATATATCTTGGTTTCTATGTGAAATGAAATAAATAAATTTCTTACCTCTTCAACATCAATATATAATCTGAATTTTGCATTCTAGCACGACCTCGGGACTGTATGAAACTGCATATGGTAGGTGAAGGGTCGAATCTGATAACCAAGTTGCAGCTTTGAACGTCTAGACCCTCTTCAAGGATCGAAGTTGCGACAATGATGTTCACCTTCAAACAAATCATTCTCACATTCAAAGCATGCATAAAAAAGAAAATTTTGAATGAAATTACATGTTAACATACAAGGCCCTGCCGAAATTCTTCCACAATTTCATTTTGTTTTTTCCTGGATTGGCTTTGCAACCCAGAATTATTTCCAGCAATATATTTTGTCTTCCAGCTGCAGTATCTTGGAAGCAACTCCCCTAGTAAAGGTTCAAGCACAATAGCTGTAATGACCCTTTCCACAAAAATTATACATCTTATGTCCTGCAAATCCCTGCATTAAAATTACAGAGAAGCAACCTCAGCAAAGTATCTCCTTCATGAAAAAAGAAAAAAATTATATCATATCCAATCATTTCAAGCATCCAGAATGACTTCAAGATTGCTAACACATTGCGATTTCTACAGATGAAATAGTAAAAATTCAATAAACTTGGTCAAACAATCTAATAAATGCAACAAGACTCACAATGATCAACCTTTTTCTAGTGTTAACACTCCACTATGACACGTGTAATATAGCATTTTTCCTAGCAAAGGAAACAGTAAATAAGAAAACCTAGACAGTTATTTCGAGAAGAATTCCTACACAGTATAAATTCAGTAAGCATGTATACTTTTTAGAGGTGCTTTCTTATTGTTCTCCAACAAATTTTTCCTGGCCTCAACTTAAAATAACAATAGACCCA
Organism: Anacardium occidentale; assembly: GCA_026122585.1. Classification (NCBI taxonomy): domain Eukaryota; kingdom Viridiplantae; phylum Streptophyta; class Magnoliopsida; order Sapindales; family Anacardiaceae; genus Anacardium; species Anacardium occidentale. The sequence continues at coordinate 50,264 of JAJEJH010000590.1, forward strand.
AAAACTTAACACTCTTGGAAAAGACATACCAGAGTAGGGATTTACAAAATTGCAATATCTTCATACAACACTTCATTAAATTGTTAATTCTTATGGTAAGACTTGGCAAAAACTAGCTTTTTGACCCCAAGTTGACTCATACTGACCAATTAAGAGCATGCATTGCCCACCTATCACTTCTTGGTTTTCCGTTTTCTGTATTATTTCCACGGCCTGTCATTTGTATAGATGACCAGACAAAGAATATTGTGAATCATTATGTTAAAGTCGTCAATATTTTCACACACATGTTAGAATATTGACACTTTTATGAGCAGGGAATAGATTGAATGAATTTTAACAGAGAACTTCACTCATGAGTACTTGAAATTATGGACCGTACTGCAAGATATAGTGTATAAACAAGACTATATGAAGATCAACTGTCATGATTATATGCCAACCTGTACTCAAGGAGAGATTCAAATAGGCAAGCAACTTTTTCTGTTAGAAGTCCAGCATCCACATTGACTTTTACATTATTGCCAATAGACCACCCTGGCGCTAGATTTATGATGAGGAAAAAGAAGAAATAATGTAAGAACAACACATTAAGTCTATGCCAAATCTCTCGCTAAGTTGGACAAGTACCTGATGGTATCAAAGTGGCAAATACTTTATGAGCATCTGAACTGAATCTTTTAACAATTGACTCACTGAGGACATCCAAATGACCCCAGGCAAAAAAGTCACTTTCATAACATGATAAGGTCTCTGCAGCCTATGACAAAAATGCACAGGCAATGATCTCCTCTTACAAACCTATATCAATACCAATGACCAAGGGCAATGAAGAAAGAGTGAATACCTTTGAAGCCAACCAAACACCAAGCTCATTTACACAAAATAACAAATTTGAATGTATCTTCAATACTTTCTTCCTTATAGACTCTGCTTGTGTGTCAATAAGATCCAAACTTTTAAGAGAAATTTCATGCTGAAAAGCAATAGATCATATCAATGCCCCCATAGAAGAAACCGTAGCTCATAATGATATTCATTGAATAATTATTATTTCTCAGAGGAAACAAGTAAAACTCTATCAAAATTGCAGAAACTACTGAACCAACGAAATCACCTCAGTGCAGCCAATTTTTTATTCTCCGTTTTGTCACACAAATCATCTTTGTGTTTTGGCTCATTTTAGAGAAAATTTGATTCTATATACCATTTATATTATTATTCACTAGAACCCATTGATTTTCCTTGTTAAGCCTCTCTGTAGAAGTCACTCCTCTAGAACAATTCTTAAAATCTGAATAAAAATTGAATCATAGAAAACCTGTGGAAGTAAAAGCAAATTTTCTTTCTACCAATGCAGAAAAAGTAAGCTTGAACCCTGCAACTTTTATGTTCAAATTGAAAATACTCACCTTTGATAATAAGGAATTCAAATCATCTGCTAAGCCAGCAAATAAAGCATGTGGAAATTCATTGAAAATCTTGAACTTTGGAGTTGAAAATGGTATATATTGAGCAATTACAGATTCACTGTCGCATGTATAAACCTTCATTGTATAAGAGAATAATGATATCAATAATCACATTAAATAATAAAGGCACTATACAATGAGATTTCATCATAAAGATAGGATATAAAAATATCAGAAAAGATACTTCAAGATGAACCAAAGTTAACAACTCCTTAGTTTTGTAAAAACCCACAGACTATTAGACTAATACATTCCCAACATCAGAGAATACACTTAACATCCAAATAATAGACATTGGAAATTGTATATTGTATATTGTCAAAAGTAACCTCAATCATTTAAAGTACACGATTCTCACAATTTTTAAGTAGAGTTATAGTATGTGCACAAAAGTAATAGTATACACAACAATAACAACAACAATGCACAAGGACTTCCCTCTGCAAGAATTTCTGGACCATGGAAGACAATCTTACAACAAAGATGAGAAGAGACAAGCACAGAAAATTTTCCTACATACATATATAAAAGATGATTACAAGAAGAAAATGACAAAAGGGTAGCTAAGAAGAATGTTCCTATTTTGTAGATCTCTTAGAACTGTTAAGCATAATAAAATACAGGAAAAATGGAGTCACAATCTTTTTTCATCAATTTGTTATTCAAAAGTCCTTTTGTTGTTAAACTTTTGAAGCCATTATCCCAGCTACAAGAAATTACTTGTTTAGACTGCTAAAAAATCCCTTGACCTAAAAGCTTAAGCTGATAGGAAAGGTCCAAGCAATAGTATTTAAGCTCTAACATAGAACACCGTCAAAAATAACTAATTGTCTAATTGCATCATAACTAAGGACACCATGGGCTGTGTCACTGGACTAGTTTCAACATACATATGATTCCAAAATTGTCAGATTAAGAGTAATAGAGGTCCTCTTTTATAATTCATTTAAACAGCCAATAATATAATCAAACAGCAACATAATAATTGTATTAATCATACCAACTATATATGTTTTGTATGTTTATGCCAAGTTCGACAGATCAGTAACAGGTTTAAATATACACAGAAATATCCATACATAGGCACTCCCACAAAGAATAAACTTAAACATTAAAAGAAAAAAATCATCAACCTTTGAATCCATAAGAGCCTCAAGTTCATCAATATTCTGCCAATAATCATGATCCGAGTTAGCCCCTAGGCAAAGAAAAATGGAGGAAAAAAAGATTAAGTGGCCATATTTTTAAGCAAACTAAACAGTGTTAAATTTTGTCAAATTGAGTCTACCTTTAGACTTTATAGGAGATGCAGTCATCCCAAAAATCCTAGGAAGATTAGATTCATCTGATTTTAACTGGGGGTCATAGAACTCCTGAAAAGCAAAAGAATTTCTGTGACAATGCAGAAATACTCAACATAGAGAAAAAAGATGATGAAATTGCAATATGATAAAGAAACACTAACTCTAAGCATATAATTTTAGTTCCACGAATAAAACAGTAATGTTACGTTAATATGATGCTTATAGATGTTTTATGCATCTCGGACTATAATGTATTTTGCATGTTACTACATCAACTTGTCACAAAAGAATAACATAGGAAATATTGACTTCCATTTAAATAACATAGGAAATATTGACTTTCATTTAATAGTTTCCTCAGATTTCAAGAAGGATACCTTTAATGGCTAAGAAGAAATTCTTAATAAATTAATAAAAAATGCTCAAATATATGCAATGATCAATCGGACCGCAAACAATGAAAAAAGTTCTGATAATCTCTTTTGTTTCCATCCTTTGTAAATTTTTTAAGAGGAATATAGTAGTGGCATGTTTGACATTTCAATCCATCAAAAAATGTTTGAAAGCAGTTATGTAAGTGCACAGAATTGCACTCAGAATCTTGAGCTTGCTTTATCAATGATCTTATGAAACAAAAGTGGTGATGTAAATTAGATCCTGTAATGAAATCAGCCCAAAATATCATAAGGGAAAAGAAAAGGCACCTATCAATGGGCAGCATCCAGTATAGAGTTAATTTAATCCTCCTCAAGGTCTGTCACACATATAATTATCGCATATCCCTAAGAAGCTAACAATCTTTAATAATGATGTATGTATCGCACATGAATTTCATGGTGCATTTGCATGAAACTAAGAAAAGTTTTTGCAACTAAAATAAAATGGTACCAGAACTTGAAATATAGAACTGAGAAAAGTTTCATTACATGAAACTTGAGAAAAGTATTTTTCTTGAAAAATTTAAGGATCAACAAATCTAAATGATTGAAATTTTAAAAGTGCATATTTATTTTACTATAATATGGGAAATTAATGGACACAAAAAAGATAAGCAAATACAGGTAGCAATGTACTTATCTAGACAACTCACCTTCATGATACAAGCATATGGGTGTTTACCCCTGGTATGGTGGCATTCATCAAGTATTAAAACTTTAATCATGTTGGGTTTGAAAAAGCTGTGCCTCAAGCCATCTAACAAAATTTGAGGTGTCATCACAAGTACCTGCAATTATGAAACTGGAAATTAATACTGACTGCATAACCAATCCCTAAAATTCATGATGTTAGGAAATTGTCACACAAATTAATGCACACGTACAGAAACAGAAACTTGCAACCTGATGCATGAATAAAGAAAAAAAAAGCTTTCACAAGTCAATTATGAAACTAAGAATCATAAATGTAGGAATACAATTGCATAAAATAGTTAGGAACCATATTAGATTAAAAATTTTGGCTATTTTTATGCATATCTTCCCAGGGTATGGGTCAATCAATATCTAAAACATGAAAATAAAGAAATTGGTTAGAAAAGAGAAGTGAGGCGACAAAAGCTCTTTAAATCAAGAACAGAAAATGAAAGGAACATTGAATTCAAAAGCATTTCAGCCATTTTGCCAATTGAAAACGTAAATCGGAAACAAAGCCTCCAGCAAGAAAAATTAATAACAGAAAACTAAATGGACATTGAATTCAAAAACAGTATCAATAGAGCAGCTTAGAAAACTAAACACATATACTTTGTAAATCATCTTTACTGCTCTCAACATTAAAAAAAAGTGTATATATATTAAAAAAAGACATGGTGAAGGAAAAAAGGAACCTCATGTTTGCCTATCTCTTCATTCCATTTGGCAGCATCCCACTGATCAACTCCCATCTCTCCCCAATACATACCCACCTTGAGATCTGTGTGCATTTTTATAGCCTCAGCTTGCTAATATTGACAAACAAAAACATAACAGAGAAACAAATCAGAAGTAAATTGTTTTAATTTTAGATTCAGCTTAGCATTCATACTAGTTCCAAATGTACAATTGTTGGCATAGACGGAAGATCAAAATTTAAACACTTCAATATAATCTCATTCTAGTTTTACAAATTAGGTACCTGTGAGACCAGTACAACTTGGGGAACTAAGAAGACAGCTAAGTACTGTGAAGGTTTCCGCAGAAGATAAGCATAGTTTCGCAGAAGCATTATAGCAATTAAAGTCTTGCCTGAACCAGTCTCCAAAAAGACTATCGTGTTCTGCTTAATTGCCATCTCCAATGCTTCCAGCTGATAACTACAACCAAGTACATAGAATTCACAAAGAATCAAACAACATCAACCAAAAAGAATGATTAACATAAATTCCGAAACCCTTCAATCCATTTTTTCACTGTTCACACAACAAAAAAAAAGAAAATGAATGCATAGCCAAACACAACCTTAATTTTCTTCTGCTGTCCTAGCATTTCTCACTAACCAAACAAAGCTATCTTGAAAATCAAAGTTAACCAATAAGTAAACTCACGATCTGGCTAATGGAAGAGGATCAGCAGAACCTTGTTCGGTTGTGATCACGTCCATGGCTACATTCAAAACAGATCAACCAATCAACCACCCATTAAAAAACCCAAACCAAACACAATTACAAACAAAATCCCAAAACCCATGTAACCACATTCATCACTTCATGACAAGTATATATACATTGAAACCATTTAACAAAAGAAAAACAGCATGCAGACAAGCCAAGAATGTTGCTTCATTAAATATCAAAAAAAAGAGAGAACCAATCGAGAAACCAAACGTCAGAAACAGAAAACTTACCAGCAAGTCCAAACAAATTAAAGAGCAATGAGATGAACACAATGAGCTCAAAAGAGTAAAGCGAAAATGGGTTCTCTGTTTCTTCTTCTTCTTCTTATTTTCGTCCTTTGCCTGTTTAGTTACTTCAATATATAAACATGTAAAAAGGGAGAATGTTTAAGCGCTTGTCCAGGACACAGATGATAAATATTCGAACTTCGTGGAGAAGGAACTTGGAGGGGAAGGCTTTGCCCGCAAGAGGTAAAAAAAACAAAAAGTTAAGACTTCACAGTGACAACTAACTAACTATTCCACAACAGGACAATAATCGACAATAGGAAGTGGACCGTCTATTTTCAGAAAGTTGAAGTTGGAAGCAAGAATACGGGAAAACAAAAGCAGAAAAAATAGAATCAAAAGGAAGTATTTTTAATATTTTGCCGAAATTAAACAATGGATGATGATGTTGTTTCATATCGTGAGAACTCGTACTCATTGAATTATGTATTTATTATATTCGTGATTATTATTTTTTAAAATATTAAATAAAATTCACTGAATTTTAGATTTTATTTGTTATTAAGTTATTCTACTGTTTATTTATTCAAATATTTAACGGAAACTAACGTAGACGCTAATGTGGTTATTTTGCTGATATGACATCTTATCAACATCCACACCAGCAACCACGTCATCATCGATACAATAAAAACTGATGCGGCATCCTGTCAACATCCACATCAATTTCTATATCAATTTCTGTTACAGTGACTTAACAACAAATAAATTCAAAATTCAAAATTCAGAGACTACGGTTATAATTAGTAAAAAATTTAATAATCTTGAATGCATTTAACTCTCTTATAACTTTTTTTTTTTAACTATTCCAGTTTGCTAAAGTGCTGGATTGTCAATTCTCTCATTCTACTTTATTTTATTTTTTTTATTTAAACACATTTAGATTAATTAGTTTATGGATTAAGAAGGCAAACAATAACAATCACAAAAATATACTAATTTTCTTTCTAATCAAACAAACAGTAAATGTTTTTCACTTTCTCTCTCTATTTTTTTCATGACTAGTAAGTGATAATAATTATAAATTGATTGTGATTTAGTTTTTTTGTTTAAACATTTAAAACTTCACTTTTCTCAGATTTATATATGAGTCTGTGTTTTCATTTGAAACTTTATTTTATAGTTTTGTCTTATAATTGCTTTTAAAATTTGTTAATTTATTTGTAAAAATAATTTTTTTTAGTGTTCTTATTTGTTCATTATTTTAAAAATTTCTAGTCTCCATCTTATTTAAATTTTATTTGATGATTAAGAAAATAGATGAGAGGAAAAATAAAGTATCTTTTATAGGATTAAAAGCACTTATGGTCACTTAACTATGTATTTATTATATTCGCAATCACTAATTTTTAAATGAGGTGTCTTTTATACAAAAAAGTAGGTTAAATACATTCATAGTCGTATAAAAGATAATTTATTTTTCCTTTTATCTATTTTTTTAGCCATTAAGTAAAATTTTAAAAAATATAGAAATTGAAAGTTTTTAAAATAATAAACAAACGAAAACACTAAAAATAAATATTTCCATGAATAAATTCATAATCATTATCACTTATCGGTTATGAAGAAAATAGAGAGAGAAAGTGAAAAATATTTATTGTTTGTTTGATTAAAAAAAATAATATATTTTTATAGTTGTTATTATTTGTCTTTTCAATCCATAGATTAATCAATCTAAAAGTGTTTAGATAAAGAAAGAAAAAGAAAATAAAGTTAAGTGAGAGAATTGACAGTCCAGCATTTTACCAAATCAGAAGAGAAAAAAAAAGTTATAAGAGACTTAAATACACTTAAAATCATTAAATTTTTTACTAATTATAAACATGGTCATTGAATTTTGAATTTATTTACTATTAGGTTATTGTAACAAAAACTTATATAAAAATTGACGTGGATGCTCACAGGATAACACGTCAGCATCCATATCAGTTTTTTATTGTATCGATGATGATGTGGTTGTTGATGTGGACGTTGATGGGATGTCACATCAGCTTTCATTAAATATCTAAAAGGATGAATAGAAGAATAGCTTCATGGCAAATAAAATCCAAAATTCAGTGATTTTTATTTAGCGTTTTGAAAAATAATGATCGTGAATGCAATAGATGCATAATTCAGTGACCATGAGTGCATTTAATCTTAAATAGTATTCTTAAAAGAGCAAGAGAGTTGAAAGAGCTTGGAAAGGAATCCATGGATGACCTAATTTTATAAGGAAATAAGAATAAAAAAATTATTTCCATGTCATCATTTAAAAAAAAAAAATAATGTTCAAGATTATTGGATAATCAAATGGGATCAATATTTGAGTAAAATTTAAACCAAAAAATAGGTTATCGAAAAAACTAGTTATACCAAATCAAGAATATAATAAAATTGATTCTCCAGATTTATTTATTTATTTATAATAGATATATTTATTATGATTTATTAGAAACATAAACACATTTATTATAATTTATCGGAAAGGTAAATATAATTATTATTACTTATTGGAAATGTAAAAATATTTATATTTTATTATAAAAATTTAATTAATAAAATTTTAATTTAAGTTTTAATTCTTACTTGTATTCAATTTGTATAGTTCGTGTTTGATTTGTATTTGCAAATTTTTGATATTATAATTCGATTTGGATTCACTTTTGTGTAATTTGTTTCAAGTTTTTCCGAATCAAACTAAAAAACAAAACTAAACATATTTAATTCGAACCTAACTCTAACACATTTATTATTATTATTATTATTATTATTATTATTTGGGTAGCTTGTAAAATGCTTACACTAAATCAAAATATTCTTTACTTTGCTAACATCAATACCAAGTCTAAGATTCTAAATCAAAACATGCTTTTAATTCCAAATTTTTGCTTGGAAGCAATGTTTTTGAACCTATATGAGTATTCGATACTATAAATAGATTGATATACGTTGTAATCAATTTGATCGACCTAATTAATAATTGGATCAATAAATTATTTAAATAAATATTATAATAATATTCGGTCAAATATAATTATCGACCATGATAAGTCTCATAAATTACAAAATTTCTTATTCTTGAATTGGGCCAACTTTATAACATATTAAATAAAATTAGCCCACCAATTTTCAGAACTATGCTTGAGAGTTGGTCTTAAGATTCCAATCTGCCTTTGGGAAATGGTGCATTCCTCAAGGCAAAGAGGCAACACTCATAGAATACCCAAGTTTGAGGGTTTGCTACCAAATCATATAGGTTTAAATTCAAATTGAATTAATTTAAGATCAAGTTTAAGCTTGATTCGAATAAACCAAAAACAAACTCGAGCCTAAAATTTGTAAACTTGATCTATTGAGCTCAAACATAAGCTTGTAGCAAATTTAATGAGTCAATAAAAATCGTTTAATTTTAATTAAAATAATATCGGTTTAATAAAAAAGCTATGTGGTTTTAATTAATTTACATTAAAATGATTTCGTTTTAGGTATTTAGAATGAACCGAATTTAAGTTCGAGCTTGATTCACATTAGGTGAATCAAACTCAAGCTCGATTTAGGTCGAATCCATTCCTAAATTTACATATTTGATATTACTGTTCACCTTTTTTTATCTTTACAAACTTATTGTCTATCTGTTCAATATTATTGTTGATTAATTCAAATGAAAAGTTAAACATTTTATGTTCATGTTGCGCTAGAGCTTTCCTTATTTAAATTTGGTTCGACTCGAATCTACCTTTACTTTCATTTTCAGATTAATATAAAAATAATTAGTCAACTATTAATTTAAAATAACCAAAATCACATATTTAAATTTACTAGCATGGACCCAATTATGGAGACCTAAGCCCATCAGCCATGTCCTCCTTTATGCTAGATGGTGGAGTTAGGGTTAGATTCAAACTGAACTAAATACGAATAAATATATATTTATTTTCAGGCTCGTTCGTACTGTTCAGATTCGGATTTGTATTCATCGAATATTTGTATAACAAAGTTTATATTCATATTCGGTTCGTATAATTTAATTTATATTCGATTCAGATTTATATTCGTATTCGTATAATTTGTATTTTATTTCTTAAAAATTATGATTAATAAAATATAATTAAAAATTTTTTAATTTAAGTTTGGGTTCGTGTTCGTGTTCGATTCGTATAGTTCGGATTCAGACTTATGTTCGTTGATTTTTAAATTACTGTTTGGGTTCGTATTCGTGTTTGAATTTGTACAGTTCGTTTCAGACTTATTCTAACCGAACTTAAAAACGAATATGAATATATTTGATTCGAATTTAATCCTAGGTGGAGTCAAATTTTATTTAGATCAAATATGAATAAGGGCTAGTTTGATAACTATTTGAATCCAAAAAACTTGGCTTGAAATTGATGAGTTTGAATAAATTGAGGTTTAAACTAGGTCTGAAAGTAACTAGACTTTGACCTCAATTTGAATCAAGTTTGAATTTGAATATTTGAATTGAGTTAAACTTAGATTGTTTATGAAAACAAGAATAATCTTTTAATCAAACTCGATTCCATTTGAGCTTTAAATTGACCCGTTCAATTTAAGTTATGATTCAAGCTTAAGTCATTGATTTTGGGGAAACTGTGTATGGGCCCTTTGCTTTTTCAAATATGGGCTCAATAGTTGAGACCTAGGGCCATAATTCTCTCTTGTAATTGCAAAAACAAAAACTAGGGTTTCCAGTATATATAAAACACTTGCAGAAGTCAGTCAGGCCTCTTCGACTCAAAGTTCCTCCTCTTTGCTCCTCAGAAGCTTCAAACAAAATGGTAATCTTTCTGTCATTTTCTCAGCACCCAAATGAATATAACATGTTTCTCTGTTTGTGCTTATGTGGGTTTGTTTTGATGTACGCAGAATGGTAGCTTAGGTACGTTGTGCTCTATTTTATATTTTGATTTGCTTGTATCAATCTTTAAATGATTTTGTGAAGTGGGTTTTGCTTGGGTTAGAGGAAAGTGTTAGGAGGGCCATGTAGATGTTGTGCTGTTTTATAAAATTGAGTCTATCTTTTTTTCTTCCCCTATGCTGGTTCAATGGAGATCTGTTTATTATTATGCTGTGCATTTCGCGTCATGTAATTAACTTAAAATGGGTTATGGCAACGCGCAATTTGTCAATGGTCGATGTTACTCTTATTGTGTAATAAGCCTGGTTTGTTGATCTGATATCTTGGCTTTGGTTGAAGAATAAGCTGTTAAATCTATGACCAGACCTTAGTCAGGTATCTACCTTTTAATAAATGGTGGTTGATACAGTTACAAGTCTGGAAAATCAACGTTGTCTGTCGTTACAGATGTGTCTATGCTAGTCAAGCTCATATCTGTTCCATTTAGGCGCTACATGATTTGTTTGAGCAAAATGATTGCTTGCAGGATATAGGATGTATTAGATTTTATTTTGTTAAAATTCTCGTCTGCAATTAATTTAGTTTAGAATTTGTGAATACATGCATCATAAGTCATCTTGATTTACCTCTTGGACTACTGTGGCTGACACTGCTTGCAATTTCTCTGATTGTCTAAAAATTTTGTTCCATAGATGTACTTGACTAACATGTTCAGAAAACAACATTAATTGTGAAATGTTGAAGTAATTAATCTGTGTCGTGAAATTACAATGCAACTTTGTTTTCCATTATTGCATTTTATGGCGTTGTACCGTGTCTAGATAATTTGAGTGCTATGTTTTTCCCTTTGCGTCATTGTGTTTTTTTTGCATACAAATGGTTGCGAATGCTCAAGGTTTTTAAAACCAACCTGCTTTGTGATTAACAGCCGAAGCAGATTCACGAGATCAAGGACTTCCTTCTCACTGCAAGAAGGAAGGATGCTCGTTCTGTTAAAATCAAGAGGAGCAGGGATGTGGTTAAGTTCAAGGTTCGCTGCTCCAAGTACCTTTACACACTGTGTGTGTTTGACCCAGAGAAAGCTGACAAGTTGAAGCAATCTCTTCCTCCAGGTATAAGCTAATTTATTTTAATTGTATTCATTATGGTCTAATGCATAATAATGCTTCTGTTTTTTATATCATATTGGCACATTTAAAATTTTTATGATTTGGTTGTGTTCAATTTTTATCTAAATTTATTTCCTCCAGTATATATTTTCCATCATATATTAGATTGTGTTTGTTTTAGTTAGTGCACCTGCTGATGTTACGACAATAATTTTCTGGAAATTGGTTCTGAAATTTACTTTTATTTGGTTGGAAATAATAATGCTTCATTCATTGTGGGTTTTATCCATTCCCATTTGAGTCGTTCCCTTGAAGCAATACTAATTGTGTTGCTTTTCCATCATTTTTCCTCAATTGTTTTCTTATGTTCTGCAGGGAAAAGGTTGAGCAACTATATATTCCCACTAATGCCCCTAGGCATTTTAGCCATTGATATTGTATATCTTATTGTTTCAAATGTACTATGCTCCTATTGTTTCGACATGTAACCAACATGGGATGCTTATCTTCATTTCTTTGTTTCAATCTTCAGGTTTGAGTGTGCAGGACCTGTGAAGAAATTGTGGAAATCAAACTTTAATCAGTTGGTTTGAACAGAAGTTGAAGAAATTTTGTAGGTGCATTTTGGTTCCCTTTTTTTCAGCCCTTAGTATCAGAGACTTCCAATGATGAATGTTGTTGATTTCCATTAGTTGTGGTTCACTTTCTTCACCTTTTGCCTTGAGTTTATTGACTGGAGTTGTATATCAGTTGAAGATTCTGCCCTTTAAAGGACATATGGATTAAAATCTTGCCAACTTTGATTGAAAGTTGAAAATTCTTACATTTCTTTTGGGTCAATTTTCATGAAATTTTTTTAAGCATTGGCTGGCCAATAGGGTAGGAAGCTTGAAAGAATAAAATTATATACATAGACTACTTTATGCATTAATGATAATTCAAGTCATTACTTAGTTTGATTCGATCTGAAGATTGAAAGTGTTTTAAAATATTGGAATAAAATTGTGCATGAACTAATTTATGTCGCTATTTGGTTTGATTTGATCTAAAGTTTAGTGTTCAACTTGAATTTCTCCCTATTTATACTGTTTATCTGATTGGTATGAATGATACTATCCATCCTGCATGATTCTTTGATAATATCTTTGTCCAGTTCGAATGAGTTCAAGCTCTCCAGTTGGCCATTGTTGATTTGTCAAGTTTGAGTCAAATCCATGTTGGGACTTAAATTTGAATCTAGCCTTAATCTCAGATTCACTCCATATCAAGTTTGAATAATGTTCAATTCGAGATTGATTCGAATCTGAAAAAACTTGTTTAGTTCTATTAATTCAAATTAAATTTAACCTTTTTTATATGGAACCTTAAAGAAGAAGGAAACTTCATATAGTGACAATATATTTTAGTTTTTTTCTCAAGAGTTGAAATCCTACAAAAAGCACAATTCTTAGTATATCCTCCTAATGTCAATTTTGGTGGCTTATCCAATTGACTCTAAATTAGCCTTCTCAGGTAGATTCATGCCCATCATAACTAAACAATACACACCAATGATTTTAAATCAGGATCGGATTGGTCAATCAGACTGCTTCGATCAGGCTTGTCCCAAAATCAGGGTAAATAACACCTCTCCAGATTAAATTTTTTATTTATAGTGATAAAAATAATATTGTTTTAATTAATATATATTAAAATATTATTATTTATGTTTAAAAAATAAAATAAACTTGAATTTGGTTCCTGTAGAACTGAGCCTCACTGTATGAATCTACCCTTATTTGACATTGCAGGCAAACAGAGACTTATCAAATGCCGCTCTACCCAAACAGAGGGACAAAACAGGAATTTAAGCCCAACAATGAAGGGTAATTTGGTCCTAAAACGTATAGGTTCTAGCCAATGCATTGGAACAACTTGCAGGATATCTTTTCTCACGTGACAGTTAGGTGTAACGGCCACTCAAGTCAACAAAATGAAATGATGATCACTATCATTATAAAATATTTTATTAGGACCTTGAGGTTGTATTATTTTATTTTGGCCCCATTTTCTTCGGTTTGTTCGCAAAATTTCATTTTTTCACGTAATCGATCCTACCCCACTTCATCATTAGTATAAACATTTATATAAAATTAGAAACCTTCCAGATATAAGTGATTTCAAACCGAATAAAACTCAAATAAAGTTAAGTTGAGCTTAATTCCATTTTATATAGTGTTGTTTTGTATTTATTTTCGTATTCAGTTTAGGTGAATGCTAAGTAAACTAACAACCAATGAATTTAAATATAAATACGAGTTTTAGATTTTTAATGAGCAAATACGAATACGAATACTAACATTTTTTATGAACGGAAAACCTATTCGTGTTCTTTTACATATTGACAAATACAAATCAAATTGAATATAAATTATATTACTTTCTGTGAATATGAATCAGAGTATCTTCTATTTATATTCAAAAACACAAATATGTATATATTTGACTTAAATTCAATCATAGTCAGAGAATTATTGATGGAGTGAACAGTATTATAAAATGATAAATAACACTGTTATAAGAGTGAAAATATGATTAACGAAATGAACAATATTACTAAATAAAAAATAATTTAAAATCGAATTAAATTATTAAGTTAGAGGTTTAACGTAAATTCATTTATTTGAATTGAATGTGAATTTAAATTCGAATAGGCTCGATTGTAATCCACCATACTTCTAGGTTATTATTAAGATTTAGTTGATATTTTAAAATAAAATAATTTTCATATCCTAAATATCCTAAATAATTTTTGTTTAAAAATATTAATTTTTTTTTTTACAAATATTATCAAAATGATAAATTATAATTATTTTCTACCGTTAAAAAAAATTTTAATACCAAATATTTCATTAAAAAAATTGCATATTATTCAAAAATTTTGAAGTGAATAAAATTTATCTTTAAAAATGGGGTCAAAAGAGAAGTAACAAAGCCATAGGGGCTGAATTGAAATTTGGTCTTCTTCTTTGGAACACTCTTTTAAAGCTCTCTGAGTGACGAACCGCCTAATCTCATAACTTCCCAGAAACTAAAATTACTGGCAAGACCCGACCCGGTTCAAAATCCGAATTTTAGTTAGTTGCTTCCAGTCATGTTCGGAGACTTCTTCTTCTGCCCTTGTTTCGGAAACCGGAGCTCCGACAATTCTGCAACTGATGATATCGACCCGGTTCTGCTGGTTTCGGGTATAGGAGGCTCAATTCTCCATGCAAAGAGTAAAAAAATGGGGTTTCAGACACGGGTTTGGGTTCGGATTTTACTGGCGGATTTGCAGTTCAAGAAGAAGCTTTGGTCTCTTTACAATCCGAAGACAGGTTACGTGAGAACGCATACGTGAAGTTTATTTTCTTCTTTAGTTTTTTTTTTTTTTTTTTTACTCTTATTGTGATTGGCTAGCTAGAAAATGGAGCAATGGTTGAGATAGAGAGGGAAAAATAGTGGGTTTATTTTAAAAATTAAAATTTCTGTGAAAACTTTATGCTTAGCATTTCATGAAAGTCAACTACTTGTTAAAGAACTGGAGCAAAAGAAAATACGGATTTTATTTTTCTTTTTAAAATTATTTAATTTCAGTTTATGTTCAGTTTTAATGAAGTATATAAGCACTATGGTACATTGGCACTGTTAACAATTTTGTTTTTTTTTCAAATTTTATCTGGGATTGCTTGATTGGCCAGAAAGTAGAGAAAAAGGTTTGAGATAAAGAAGGACAAGAGATGAGTTAAGTTTAAAAATTGAAGTTTCTTTGAAATTATGTGCTTTTAATTTGATGAAGCTTAGCTTAGCTTCCTATCGAGGAAGTGTTGAAAGAGATGAAAATTGGTTTAGGTGGTTGCTTTCTTTTAAAGAAAACTGAAACGAAATAAAAAGAGAAGTCAAGCTTGAATGTTGTTGGGATCGCCTGAGACCGCAAAGTCATATTCCAACTTCTGTTTATTTCTTCATTTTTATCTTTTCCAACAACAAACATAGAGAATAGATTTGTTATTGTTGATACACTTTTGTGAGATCATCATTTTCAAATGGATTGAATTTTCTTAATTTTTGGAAGCTGTAATATACCATCTGATATCATACTGGTTTCAAATTTGACTGTTTCAAGGTGGGGAACAGCAACTTCAACTTTTAGGTTCTTTGTCCTTTTGAATTTTTGACTGGTGTATCATTGTTTGGTTTAAGTTAAATAGCTCACCCTCCCAGTAGTTCTTTTTCGGAGCATTAGCATATACACTGAAGTTTTGCTTGTTTTGTATAACAGGTTATACAGAATCACTGGAAAATGACTGTGAAATTGTGGTCCCTGATGATGACTATGGACTATATGCAATTGATATCTTAGATCCATCATTTGTAAGTTAATTCATTTCATCCTTGGATGCCTTTGGTTTCTTGTTATGTCTAACAAATGCTATCAATGATTTTGTGATCTTCCACCTTTATGTTTCTTTGTTAGAAGTTCGTTGAAAATCATGTTGTCACTCATAAGATTGTGGTGTTTGAATTATTGTAAAAGGATTGATAATTACTAGACCAATCTTATGTTCCATTCTACTCCATTTGTTGATTTCTTCAATGGCATAGTTCCATAGTTTCTTTCTAGGTCAACATGGTTATGTCATTTTTTCCTTTCCATCAACCATAGCCAGGCCTTCTAACTCTTGGCAGCTCCATCAGGTTATGCTTTTCAAGGTGATGATCGCTCATTTTGTGTGTCAATCTGATATGCATGCCAATTTTTGGCTTATATTGGGTGTCAACACAAACAGTGTTGTCCATTAGTGGCAAATTTTGATTCATATCTAAATCATGAAATAATACACTAATGGGAACAGTTAGTTTAGTGATTCATAAGCAGATTATGGTATTTTTTGGAGTTGAGGATGCACCTCTTATCTTTCAAACTCTTACTTTTGCATTTACTAATCCTGTCAAACAATTTGTCAGAACTAGTATTTCTGTTTCTTAATTTTGACGTTATAGTATTTCTTGATATTCCAGTTCATAAAACTTATGCATCTGAAGGATGTATATCATTTTCATGATATGATAGACATGCTAGTTGGATGTGGATATAAAAAGGGAACGACTTTGTTTGGATATGGTTATGATTTCAGGCAAAGCAACAGGTAATCATTTTAAACTTTCATCATTTGGTGCTTAAACTGATCAATGTAGCTCAATAGATTTCTCAATTGACGTCTCTAATTACTCAACAATCACAACAGTTCTTGACAACTGAAATTTCCTCGATCTTGCTTGAGTAAATTTGAGTATCATGGTTGTTCTGTTATTGTTAGGATTGACAAGTTAATGGAAGGTCTTAAAGCAAAGTTGGAAACCGCATACAAAGCTTCAGGAAATAGAAAAGTTAATATAATTTCTCACTCAATGGGCGGGCTGCTAGTTTTGTGTTTCATGTCGCTTCATAAAGATGTACGCATATCATAACTTGGTGACATGTTGAAACATTTATTATCATTTATAAAACTAGGTGCAAAAATTTCAACTACTTTTTTTGATTAATCATTATAGGCCTGAAATTGATTCAAGCATTCATCTGCAGGTGTTTTCCAAGTATGTAAGTAAGTGGATTAGCATTGCATGCCCTTTTCAAGGTGATTTCCCTTTTGAAATGCTTTTTGTGTTAACTGAAAAGTGTTCTGCGTGTGTATTTCGTGTTTGTCTGTACGTTTAGGCTGCTTATATAAGTTAGTTACTAGAGGAAAGTTGATGGACTCTTACAAAATAGATGGAAAAATCTGTACTTATAAAACTATAGACATCACTTTGAAATTTTTTTAGTTACTGAAATATGGTTGACAGGCGCACCAGGATGCATCAATGATTCTCTGTTAACTGGATTGCAATTTGTTGAAGGCCTTGAAAGCTTCTTTTTTGTATCAAGATGGACTATGCATCAACTGGTACTGTAATATAAGAAAGGGTGCCGAACAATATATTTGTATGTTGATGGAGATGATGATAGGTCTTCTCAAATTATCTTAATCCGAAAATAGCATGTCTCACTTTGCTTTATTCCATTTCTCTGTCTCATTGACTTACGTGGTTATATTGTTGCTTGTATCAATCTGACTTTTGGTGAGGTAAAATATGATGTCTTGTTATGTGTTTATTTTATGCATAGTTGGTTGAGTGCCCATCAATCTATGAGATGTTGCCAAATCCAGGCTTTAAGTGGAAAAGGCAGCCACAGATTGAAGTTTGGCGAAAGGAATCAGATGATGAAGAATCTTGTGTCAAACTCGAGACATACAGTCCACTTGACAGTGTTGGTTTATTCGAAGAAGCATTGAGGCACAATGAGGTACCATTGTTAATACGGAATGTCTGAAAATGCGTATGTACCTATCTTGTGAAATAAATATTTTCTAGGTATCCTTTGTTTGTTTCATTGCAGTTGTAGACCATGTATTTTCTCATGTTTGTTTACATAAATGGTCTAATTAGCATTCATCCTTAACTGCTTGTTGCAGCTAAATTATGATGGGAATAAAATAGCAATACCCTTCAACTTTTCAATTCTCAAATGGGCCTCTGATACTCGCCAAGTCATGAATGAAGCTCAACTACCAGATGGGGTCTGCTTCTATAATATTTACGGAACATCATTTGACACACCATTCGATGTCTGGTAAATAACTGAACCACTTTATGAAATTAGGATTAGAAAAAAGTCAATAACCCTTTACATGTCTGAAGGATATGTGAAATATATTTTTAATGCAGTTATGGTTCAGAGACCTCTCCAATTGAAGACCTATCTGAAATCTGCCACTCAATTGTGAGTAATAGTTCTCTAAGATCTGGATAACACCACAGACGAACTTTTTTCTTTTTTAATGTTCGCAATCTCCTTTGTGCACTCTCAGAATCTATATTACATAATTGATAAATAATCATATAAATAATCATTGAAGATATGACATGCTGTTGATCTCACAGCCACAAAACCATGGCTGCAGGTATATATATACTTTTCTACATATCGATTATGACATATTTCTCATACTTTTTGTTTGTTTCAGCCTCAGTATTCTTACGTCGATGGAGATGGAACAGTTCCTGCTGAATCAGCGAAGGTGCTCTCTCTCCTTCCATTAAATTTTCCTGAGCTTTCGATGCCTTACTCGATACCTTTTTCTCCTACACTTAAAACATATCAAGAAATTGATTGTTTTATATTTCCTCAGGCGGATGGATTTGGCGCAGTCGAGAGAGTGGGAATTGCTGCTACTCACCGGGGACTGTTGTGCGATAAGACCGTGTTTGAACTCATCAAAAAATGGTTGGGAACTGATCAAAAGATCAGTAAGCATACAAAAACCTCCAGAGTGGCAGATGCTCCAATTCTGCCTGTGCTTATGTGAGATTCTTTTTCTTCTATCTTGAACATGTTTTTATTTTGTAGTTAGAGGGAAAACTGCAGTATCAAGCTTGAAAACTAAATCAAATTTGCTGTTGGATTTATATTATTGCTTTACAAGTTTATTGTTCAATGTCGTAATTAGGAAATTCTATATCCCAGAATTATTTTCCCAGTCCCGGAGATGTAATCTTAGAAAACTCTTACAAGTTTCATTAAATTTAGATGTCTAATTAACTATGTTTATAAAGAAATTCATTGATTGTGTCATCCTAGAAAGTTAGGAGATAATTGTTATCTCATAAAGTAAGAGATAAATATGGAAAGTTATCTAGCAAAATTATGAGATAGAAATCACCTTTTAAAGAGGTCATGGAAACGATTGAAATTATCGAAACCCTCTCTTCCTGGTACTTCCAATACAAGGGCTTCTACCCATAGTTTGAATGATACTGTATATAGTTGCCATGTTTACTTTTTTTTTTGATAAGTTAAAATTTATAAGCAAAACAAATGGGCAAGCCCCAAAACAACCCAAGTGCAATGGAAACAACCCATATGCATTAACCGCAAAGGCAACAGAAAGATACCCACCTTTTTGAGAGCCTATTTTGGTTCCTATCAACATAAAGCTTAAGAGTGGGGATAGGAACAAACTGCTTAACAGTAATTAAATCATTGCCTTGCACAAATACTATGGTATACTTATAGTTTTGATTCATGATACTCTACAAAAAGCAAGTAAATCTATCAGAAATATAAACAAGATCCAAGTTATTAACATATAGGCTCTTTTTAGAGTAATTCTTGATCTTATCCTCTAGCCCTTTAAAGCTTCACCTCTTCAAGCCTTCAAGCCCAACAAGGATGAACCAACCCTTCAGCTTATAAAACCTGCCAAATTCCATGCTTAGCTCACTGAATGGAGCAGCAACAAAGACTTTACGGCAGCAAGGATGCAAATGATTTTGATCTCCATCCTTCTAGCTAGCCGTAACAATAATGGAGCAAAAAGCCAACTGAAGCACCTTGAAATCAGTCCAGAAAAAGGGGAAAAAATCAGCTTGCACATGAGAAGATATCCAGAAATTACTGTTCACGAAATACTGTTTTTACTTCTCAATCTATGTTATTTAACTCAATTAACCCAAGTAAATTGACTATTAGGGGGAATAATATCCCAAACATGTTTTATCGTAGCTACCTTGTTCCAATTGTTACTCTTCATGATGCCAAGCCCACCTTCCTCTCTTGGGAGACAAACCTCATCCCACGCAACTTTGGCTCTACCCGTATTCTCATTATCATTACAAAAAAAGTTAGAATCTATATCTTTAAGGATCTTACTAGGAAGGACGAAATGAGAAGCACACTAAATTTGCAAACTGAATAGGATAGTTTTTATCAACACAAGCCTACAATATAAAAAAGATACTCTTTCAAGAATTGACTTTAGTGAAGATTTTCTTCATGAGAGGCTGATAATCCTCCATCGAGAGCTTAGAGGAAACCATAAGCACCCCAAGGTTTAATTGTTTCCTATGTAACAATTAAACATATATATTATACAACACTCATACATTTTGCTAAGAGAAATTTAACACACAAGGATGGTTATTGATTAATTATAATTATGGCACTTAAAATGATTTCCTATAACTGTATTTTTATCTATTTTAAGTCTAATTTTTATTTAAATTAATATGTAGCTAGTAGAGTCAAAACAAGTAAAATTGAGAAGTCCAAGCCCATAATATTGTGGTCCATTATACAATTTCTTTGATTATAGATTTTATAGTCCTTCGTGTAATTTGTAATTGTTAATTTTAACGAGTTATTTGAGTTCGAATTCAAATTTTAATCAAATAAATTAAATTTATGTTAAAGATTGGACTTATTTAATAGAACAAGGTAAATTTAAATCGACTCAAATTTAATATAAAATCTAATTTTAATTAAAATAATTTTGGTTAAATTTATATAATAAGAAGCATCCCATCTACAATCACATATAAAAGAGTAAAATATTGTCCCACTTAACATTTGTTTAAATATATTTTTCCACCTTTACTTGATATAAATAATATTTTCTTACCCAAAATCAAATTCTGTTAAAAAAACTAACAATGTAAGGATAAATTAGTAATTTTATCATCTATTAATTTTAAAAATTAAATATAGAAAAAAGTAGCAGGTTTACATATCAAATCCAAATGTTTCAAAAATGATAATTTAATCCTTAAAAGTGTTAATTTTTGGGGTATGTCTATTATTTTTTAACTATCAAGGGTAGTAAAAATATGTTTCAAAAATTTTCAAAGGACACCAATTTTTTTCTAAATTTCCAATAACCCTAACAAATTTTAAAAAGACTCCTTGTAATTTGCCTTCTATTATACGCTTATACAATAAAAATACTCTTATCTATACAAAAAAAAAAAAAAAAAAAAAAAGGAAAAAAGAGTAAGGGTGAAAATAGAGGAAAACAAATAGTTTCTTTTTATATAATCTAGATATTTGAAGGATTTATTTTTAATTTAGGATTACATGATAATTTAAAAAATCAAATAATAGAGATAAAAAAGTAATTTCAAATTTTAATATTTTTTCCATTATCAGAGTCTAATTTTGAGTAAAAATGTCTTATTTATATTAATTAGGAATAAAAAATGTTTTAAGGTCAAACCTTTGGTGGGAAAAATGTAATTCACTCCATATAAAAAAAAAAAAATACATATAAAGTTAGACTAAATAAACAATAACAAAATAATTATTTTTTAACTTTTTAAGATTTAAAAATCTATTTCGCTATTTGTTATTCATTTTCATTAATGAAAACAGTTCGATTTTACCACAAATTAGTAGTTTGTCGTTTTTATTAAATTTATAAAATTTTTTTAAAAAATTAATACAAACGTCAATTATAATTTTATTAAAATTACGAAAATACCTTATTTATTTCTCCCTTTCTCTTCCCTCTTCAATCAGAAAATTTTTCTATCCTCCTATCATCTTGACTTCATTTTCTAACTCTTTCTGTTGTCAAACATTCATTCATTTCGTGAACTTTCTTCTTAATCATGACCTTCTTCTAATCTAATTTCTTCTCTGTGACTCTAGGAACCCAACAGCTATCATCAATCCCTTTCGATGAAGTGTTGCACAAACATGGTCGTAATCAGATCCTCTCCTCCATTGCTATGCATTTGCACCAAATAAGCATTGAATCGTCGACTATGACATTGCCCATCAGAACATTCAAGAGATACAAAATTCAATAAGCTCACGACGGTAAAGTTGATGTTGAAGTTGTTGCGGAGAATGACACTATCAATGACATTGATGACTAAAATAAGACCTAGATTGAATTTGTCACTAGTTGTTCGATTGGACCATCCCATTTGGGTTGTAAAACACTGTCTAAATATGATAATCACTTTCTTTTCTCATGAGTTCTAGAAATTTGACCCTTTTTTTTTTCAATTTTTTAAATTGATAATTAATAATATTTAAGCTTTAAAAAACTATAATATTTTAATGTGTTAGTCCAATTTTATGTCTATCAGCCACAACAGACCATAAGCTTCGGGTAATACAATTGACCTTATAATTGTACTATTGTCCTCACCTATTCAAACTTCACACAAGACTCTTTTCTCCACCACTCAGACGTGTTTTTGAGGGCAATAATACTCATTATTATTAAATGGTAACTATAGCTTCTAGAAAAGAAATGTCAAGGATGAATGGGAGAATTTTAAGAAGAAACAGTAGAGAGAGAGAGAGGGGTCCAAGTCAAAAAGGGTTTGAATCCCAAACAAGGGTTATAAACCCTAATTAGGGTTTCGGTAATGAGAACGAAAGCCTGAGAAAGAGACGAGATAACGAGCTTTCCAAGGGCTTGTAGACATGGAAGAGATACAGACACAGACGCAGACACAGACAAGCATGAGCATGAAGGTTTCCATTATTTTTTTACTTTAAAGAATCAGAGAATTCAGCTCAAATCCCATGCATGGATGCACAATATCTCTCTCTCTCTTCAACCTTTATTTCTTGAAAACATCTTCATCTTAATTTGTTTATGGGAATCAAGAGGAGAGTGTTGTTGACATTTCATATTAAAAAATACTACACAAGTGTTGCAGCGATATTGAGAAAGATAAAGAGATGAATGTGGCTTATGTTTGGCAATATTCACGCAGAGATTTCAGAGAGTTCTCTCTTGTCAAGAAGGCACGGCTGCTACGCTCATTTCTCCAATGTAATCCCAGTTCCCACTGCCCCTTTCGCTTGCTTTACATATATATATGTATGCTTGTATCTTCCCGAAAAGACAAATGATATCTATAATATAAACGTACAGGATGTACAGTTTCATCACTTTTTGTTCCATTTTACTAGAAAACATGATGAACTCTTCGATAAGAGAAAATCCTTAATCAATGCATGCAAAGGATCATCATCCTCGATGTCCTATTTTGAGTTCTCCCAAGTCGTCAAAGTTTGATACTTGAATAAAAATGAAATAATAATAATAATAATAATAATAGGAATGAATATGAGTTAAGTTGATATGAGTTTAAAAGTTATTAACCCTAAGACTATAATCTTGCTACAATTAACACTCAACAAAAGTAAAATGAAAACACAATTAAGATAGAACACTAGATTTCATTAATTCAAGATTAGGGTTTACAATAGTTTTTATGCAAACCAAAATCATGTCAGTTGACTACAATTAACTAAAAATAATTTAATTCATTGATTGAAAGTAGAAAATTAGCTCATTTATTACAACCATTTGATCAACTAACTTAATCTGTCAAGTTTGCTTTTGAACCAACTAAAGTAGAGCAACTACGACTTTGATATTTTGAGAAAAGAAATAATCGAAGGAATTACAAAAAGTCATCTATCCTTTTATATTCCAAGCAAAACATTGCGTTTTGGTGTTATTGATTTTACACCAAAATGCATCGTTTAGATAAGTAGCCTTTACACCCTCCCTTAAGCCAATATCACAAAATGTGATAGTAAGTTTGCACAAACTCAATGGTGTAGATCTCTCAACTTTCTTGAAAGGATCTTCCAAGAAATTCACAACTGAATCATAAATTTGTCTCCTCTTTAAAACAAAACTTTCTTCATCCTAAGAATTTGGTCTCAAGCATACAACACTTTAAAAGCTAAGCAGTCACAGGCTACACCAAGTAAGGACTTTATAGAGAGCTTTACTAACAATTTACCCTTAACACAAAATATGTAGGCATTTCGTGTTTTCTATTTTCAATTTACAAATCAATTTTCATATACAATACTCCTCCTTAAGCACAAAGTACCTGAAGGAGAAAATCACCACACACAACACTTTTCCCTAAGCATAAAACACTTGAAGTAAAATTCATCATAGAAACTTTACAAATAATACTCCTCCCTGAGTTCATATTGCCACAACACATCAAAGCAACCAAGCTGAACAAGTTACAATAGCATCATTATTACCTTCATCATAGTGTCATTAATCAGACTCACTAAGAACAATAAAAAAAAAAAAAAAAAGCCAAAGAATAATAGAAGAATAGTAGTCCTATGAGAAGTTGAGTCTTAGCATACCTTGCTAAGTCTAAAAAAGCTTGTAGTACATATTAGAGTTTTTGGAAAATGCATAGGCACCAATTTGTCTACCTTAAGATTATGACTCCATTCATCACCCAGAATTTGTTCTTCTTGTTGACTCTGTTTTGTCACACATTCTAATATATTAAGCTTACCTTTTAGTCTACAAACTTCAATATAGGCAAAGGTGTAGTCAAAATGTCAGTAATTTGATGCTGAGTTAGCATATATTGGACTTTCAATTCTTTTAAAACTACTTGTTCCCTTACAAAGTGCACATCTATCTCTATATATTTGGTTGTGTCAGGCCAAAAACCTTACACTTATATTATCATACCATATCACTAGAACAAATACCTAAGACTTTAATTTTTGATAATAAACTCTTGATCCATGTTAATTTAGTTGACACTTGGTTAACAACTCTATACTCTGCCTTTGTAGAAGACAAATAAACCAACTTTTCTTTTTTAGAAGAGCATTGCACTATATTGGACCTAAAAGACACATTATAGCCACTAGTTGATTTCATATCCTCTGGCTGTTAGCCTAATCAGTATTAGTATAAACTTCCAAGGTAAACATATTGGCTGGTGTAATGAATAACCTATAGCTTTATGTTCTTTTGATATATCTTAGCACTTTTTTGCGTGTTTTCTACTGCAGTTCTGTAGGCTCTTTTAGAAATTGACTAAGCTTATTAACCACAAATTATCTATGTCAGGCCTAGTGATAGTTAGATATATTGCAATCCTCTAATTAAACTTCTATATTGTGTAAGACTAGTATATCTTTCACTATATCCTATAAACAATTTCACCCTTACTACCATAGGTGTCTTACAAGGTTTTGAATCTTGCATTTGAGCCGTCACCAATAGCTCACCCATATATTTAGCTTGAACCATATGTAAGTCTTCTTATAAGACATCCCAGAAGGGTATTACTGTTTACTGTTTAATAAAATAATAATAAATAAATAAGAAAAATATGGTCAATAATACCCGATCGAAATGCTTAACTGAACTGAAATATCACAGCGGAAGACTCGTAGTACAATGTATACATACATATATACATGCCCAAATAAAGATTTGCATTATAATAAAGTATCCGCGGAAAACATGTACATGTGCATACAGAGAAAACTGAAATAACTGGATCCCAAATAGCAGCAGACTCCTCCTCCCAGCTCCCAACAACCTACCTGCAAGAGAAAAGGAAAGTAGGGAGTGAGTGATAAAATCACTCAGTAAGCACTTCATATCCTCGGACCCTAAACCAACCCTTCTCGAAGGATTCCACCACAAACCAAACAGAACAGACGAATGCTGGCACAAACTCTGACGATCTCAACTTCTACGGATCGGATACTACCTCATACCAGGTCGTAAAATACGTATATGAGTATACGTAAACAACCTAGAGTGAAGAGTAATCCGAGAGGATCAAACTTGACTCTCGAAACTCTGACTGAAACCACAACTGAACAATTCTGATACTGATCTGAATTACGAAGTTTGACATGTTCTGATATTCTACTGTTCGTGTCTTTTACACGTTGTTTCATATTCTGATCAATTACAGTTTCTTACTGTCTCATCATTCTCTGAATGATATGCACTGTGTTATATAATCATAACATGATAATGATGACATGGTGAAATCATAACTAGGCCTGGGCCTGTATACTGAAAATAGTTTTCTGAAAAATATTCATGAAAACTAAGCTGTTGGATCCTGGGATCGCATATCTGAAAATCATGCAAAAGCTTTATCTGAAAGCTATGCTGAAAACTGTGTACCCTGGGGTACATGATATGCTGAAAACTGTGCTGCGCAGACTGATGAATACAGGGATTCGACACCTTAGCCATGTGAGTTTCCACTGCAAACACGTGCCACAAACTGTATGGCCCACGTGATGCCATCAGGCCTGGGCCTGGAACATAACTGAACTGATCTGAGCGTCTCGCGCTATAAACTGCATCTGATCCTCGGACCAGGAAACCTAAGCTTCTAGCTGAGCAACCCGACACATGCCAATACATAGGGCTAGTAATGAGTATATAACTTCTGGTGACACGGGTGCTGAAACTCACAAGTGCCCCCTACGTATTCACCTCTGAAAACTGTGTTTTTCAACTGAAAACATGTATTCAGATCCTCGGATCCGTCTCTGAAAACACTGAATGGCATGTCATGCTATGCATATGCATATGATGCATCATGTATCTTAATTGAGCTCAAATTACTGTTTACTATCCAAAAGATAGGGTTTACTGTGCACATTTTCCAATTAAAGCATATTTTCTCATTTTGGCCTGACGCACGGGCGTACGTGTCACGTGCACGGGCGTGCGTGAACTCGCACGGGACCGTGACCAAGTCGTGCATGTGGTCGTGCAAGGTTCTGGAATTTCAAGCATTTTCTCACATTTCATTGAGTGTACGGGCGTGCATGAACCATGCACGGTCGTGACCCCTCAAATTAGGGCACGCACGGGCACGTAAACACGGTCGTGACCATGCAGATAACACAGTTCGCACGGGCGTACGCCTCGGCTGCACGGGCGTGCGTCCTGCTCTGCACCTCCATGCCCATTCGGAATCAACACGATTCTGGCCAAAAACACAACCCAATCGCAAAGTAAGCATATATCACATGCAAAACACTTCCAATAAGCATAAATACTCTTCCAGCAACTCCAAAACACAACCAAATCATCCAATCCATGGCAAGAACATATATAAACACATATTCTCACTCATCACATGCATACAAGCATAAATCATCAATATAATCATCTCAAATCATCATCAACACGCAAGAAGAACATCACAAGCATGCTGGAAACACATCTCGTGCATAAATCAAGCATCAAACCCGAATCGAAACACAAGGGAAAGAGGAAAGGAAGCACCTACCTTTTGACATCTTTCTCTCTCAAGAAGAACACAAGATCAAGCTCGATTGGAAGGTCCTGGAAGCTGCTCACCACCTCTAGGGTCAAGATTCTCTGAAAATCAAAGGAAGCTTTGGGTGAAAAATGAGTTTGGAAACGGATAAGATCAACTTAAGCTCAAGACAGCTGGAAAAATGCGCATGCACGGGCGTACATCCACCACGCACGGTCGTGCATCCCGGGAAAATTACAAAAATGCCATTTTCCCGCGCTCGCATGCAAATCCATCCAATCGGATCCATGCACAAGCCACCAAACTCAACAAAAACCCCTCAAACACCCCAAAACCTCTCATAACCCTAGAAAACTCAGAAATCACAAATTGACCCCGAACCTGGGATGTTACACTTCTTATTTCTATACACTTTAATTCCTAGAAAAAAAACTCAATTCACCAAGATTCTTTAAAGAGAACTAAGTGTCTAAATCCCAAATCAGATCTTAAATATAAGTAGTATTAGGACCTATTAATAGAATATTATCTAAATATATTATCATAAGCACTTTAACTTTTTCCTCTTCTAGCATAAATAAGTTGGAATCTGAAATAGTATTAATAAATTTCCTTTTAATTAGTGCAGTTTTCAAATTTTCATACCAAACTCTATGAGCTTGTTTAAGTCCATACAAGACCTTTTTTAATCTATATACATATTCAGGCTTGTTCTAATATGCAAAATGTTGGGGTTGACTCATGTATACATTTTCTTGTAAGTCTCCCTTTAAAATTATATTGTTTATGTTAATCTGATGTATAAACTGGTTATAGGATAATGCTGACAAATTTTACTTCGACGCTGAAAGTATAGAAGTAATCAACTTCTAGGATTTGTTGAAAATTTTTTGCTACTAATCTAGCTTTTAATTTTTGAATAAATCCTTCTGCATTCAACTTAGTTTTGAACACTTATTTATGAAAATCTATATATTGAGTTGCTATAGGTGGCATTAACTCCTAGATTTCATTATTTACTAAGGCTACAAATTTAGCTTGCAAAGCAGCACATCAATCTTTATTACCTGAACCCATAACCACACTAATAGGTTCTTTCATAAAAACTTTTGACAATAGAGAACAAATTTTCTTGGGATAGGTAGATGTCATGTTTTTGGTCTAGTCAACATTAGATGATATGCCTCAGTAGGGGATGGTAAAGAAGTGAAATTTGGGCTAGTAGGAATAGAAAACTCTAAAGGTATAATGTTGAAAGTGTTTTTGGAATTGATAGTTTATCGTGAGGTTTGGTATAGAGAAAGTGGAGATGTAGCTTGATGTGGTAATTTTGTGTGGAAGGTTTTAAGTCTAGAACCAATGCTTCACACACTTTTGCATATGAGGGTTTAATCTAAGAATTTGGGCTTGTTAAACTTGATACAAGTTCTTATAGGTTAAGATCAAATATATGATACTATTAAACTCGAGTGACTTGCATATGCAAATAAAAACATATCATTTTGCGTTATTGTTACATCATGCAAATAACACCAAAAAAAAAAGTTTTTTTTTTTATATAATTTAGAATTAAATGACGTTATTTTAAGTTTATCAAGCTTAAGTTTGGTTCACATGGACTCAAACTTGTATCTATAATATCAAGGCCATGCAAGCCTAGTTTGAGCATCACCAACAATATTGAACTCATGTCTTCTAAACCTCGATCAAGCTTGAATCTAGGTTTTAGCTCTATTCATCTTATGTCTAGTCAAGCTCAAGTAGGTCCAAACTTAAGTTTGCTCTTATATAGTTTAAAGTTTGAATCAAATATCCATATAGATATCTAACATTTGAACTTAAGCATGCATGGGTTATTTTTAGTAGGCTTTGAAGATTCTTAGTATAGAAGGTTTGATTTTGGCTCCAACTCCTCCCTCAAGGGAACTGAAACTAAACCTAGAGCTTATTGATTTTATAATATTTAGAAATAAGACTTACCTAATTTTTGTTGAATCCAAATAAAATCCAAAATCAACAACTAGATCCCAAGGACTTTAGTTCTAATTGAATAATTTGCGTAGCCCTACAAATATAGAAGGAACAAACAAAGGACAAGAATGTGAGAAATCTCTTGTAGAAACACATATTGTCACCAAAGATATCTTGAAATTTATTTCTTTTTCAATACAATTCATTTGTAATCATTCCAAAAGCCTTGCAAGTGAAAGTATGCTAATGATGAATAAGGGTTAATTTGAATTAGCTCAAATTCAAAAAGTTATCTTGCAATTGAGCTAGCAATGAGGTCACTAGAGAAACTATCAAAAAGTATCAATAAAGAATGATAGAGGTCACTAATTATGAAGAAGAAGAATCACCAATGAAAAAAAGTTGTTAAAAATGATGAAAAATCATCGAAGCATATGAATCTATCGATGACTCACTAAAATTGAGTTGATTTAACTCAAACTCCTAAAGATGTACACGGTCCGATTTGGTGTGATCTAAGAATTTTTTTCAAATTAAATTAAAAAATGATTTGAAAATTTTCCAACACAAGCTGAAAAGTACAGTTTGCTTTGATTTGAATTACAATTTGAACTTATTAAAAATTATTTACATCCAAATTATTCATATTTAATAAAAAATAATTAAATTATAAATTTTTAGAACGTTAAAATAAACATGTAAAATAATTATGAAATATATAACAAGTGGTACATCTATTTATTTATTAAAAAATTTTGTCAAATACAATTTTAAATATGTATTTTTAAAAAAGGCAGTTTACAATTTAGTTTTGTTTGAAAACTTCCTAATCACAATCTAAATTGTAAATTGTTTTTATAAAATTGATCAATCTAAATCAAATTATTTTATAAATCAAACTAAAATAAATTATAATTTTTGAACAATTAATTTGATTTAATTTTACAGTTTAAATCAAATTAGACACATTCATTAATTTGGTGTTCAACTCATTCGAAATAAAAAACAAATCGAGATCAAATCATCTTAGTTGAAATCTAATTTAATGATTAAAACCGATATTAACCATTTAATAGAATTTCTGATTGAACAAACCAACTCAATCTAGATTTTATCACAATGGGAGATTAGTCAAGAAAGCAAAATAATATTAACTAGATCTTAGAGATCGATTCAAATGTTAAAAGATAGGGAGACCTAAAGGGGTGTATTTTTTGACCAATTTCTAAACTTTTAAATTAAGCTGACCTATTTATTTTTAATATTTTTTGGGTTTATAAATTTAAAAAATAAGTTGGGAGACCAAACTTTCTGCTTATAAAGTTACATGATCAAATGTATTACTATATTACTTCTATTTAATTTTAAATTTCATCACATAACGTTATTTGATTAATTAAAACAACTAACGTTTTTATAAAAAATTCTTGTTTGTTCATAGGAAGGATTTAAGATACATTGATCTCTCTTCATCAATAAGATATACCCATTTTCTTTTGTATATTTTTTTTTTTGGGTGTGTTTTGTAATAATTTTTATTTACATATATGAATTTATTAATTTAATTTTTAAAGACTTAAAATCTTTTTACATATTATAGAGTTAGAGATTATAATTTGAATTATGATTCATTAATAAAAAAGAATACGAGAATGAAAGGGGAGTTATCGAGATTTTCATTCTTTTCACAGAATATGAGGATGTAGTTCATGAAACTTTTTTTTTTTGTAATTGTTAGCATATAATTTTTTTTATTATTATAGAGTTTTAAATATATGATTAATTAATTGTTAATCATTTTAATAATAAAATGTATTTACTATTAAATACGAAAATGTATTTGTACAACCAAGCACTATATTGTTTAAAATTTTAAATGTTTGTAAGTTAATTTTCATAAATTAAGTCAAATAGATTCTAAATAGCCAAGATATGTACTTAGTGGGCGAATGTGATCTATCTCTTTAGGTGGTAGTCTCAACCAGCCTCTTGGTTTCTACCTTGGTGAACCGAGATATATTATCAAGGGGCATAGTTTTAGGTATTTTTTGGGTTCGTCTTTGTTTTGATAATGAACCAGTTTTCTCATTGCGTTTAGAGTGTTTTGAATATACCTGTTTACTTTTATCTATAAATTTTATTTATCAAAAAAAAAAAAAATCAAGATTTGAGTTACGTTGAAAATTTATTCTTTATTTATTCGATTTATAATTATAAATCTAACTCATCATAAAATCCGGGTTTATAATATTAATTAGATTTGTATTTAATTTATATATATAGAGTTTTTATTCTGGGTGAGTTGCTTTTGTTGAACACTTTCAAATCTTACTGCCATGATTTACGTGATTTCATTGAACCCTAAGAGGGTTCTCTTAGGGTTTTATTAGCACTAAGCCGACCAATTGCAACGTGGCGGCCGTTGAACGGCTGTTCTTTCTTGATCATCATGATTGAATCTGCACCCCGGTGCAATTCATCTCACCGCCATTTCCTCACGCTTGTTCTCCGGTTTTCTGTCTATCTGTTACCCACTTTCTCTAACACCCACAGTACTCTAGCAAATCCCTTAACCCTTGAATTCAGTCAAAGATTGATGAGACAAAAGTGAGCGGCTATGATAATATAAATTATCTTTACCAAGAAATTAATGTTTTGATTAATTAAAATTGTGCCCAACGAGCATAACATTTGATTCGAATTCAGTTCATTTCATTTAAATTTGAATAATTCAGATTAATTACAATTTTATTTATTATTAATTCATTTGTAATATTCATGACATTAAGATTGTGTTTAACAATTTTATTGTTAAATATTATCTAATCGAATTGAACTGATTTGGTCTTAAAAGTCAACTTTATTTAATTTGATTCTTTTATTTCAAATTCAAATTAAAAGGGCTGATTCATTTTTTAAACTGAGTCAAATCAGAGTTAAAAAGAGTTTGATTTAATTCGATTTCAATATATAATTCGAATATATAGTTCGAATTTGTATTTGAATTCATGACTGATCTATAATTTGAATTATGACTCGAATTTGTAACTCGAGTTTGCAATTTATTAATAAAATAATATTATTTTGTCAATAAATTGTGAATTCATGTTACAAATTCAAGCCATAAATTTAAATTATAAATATGAGATGAACTTAAACTACTTTTAATTTTGATTCAACAAATTTTAAATAAAATTATTTTTTTAGTTGAATTCGAATTAAAATGTGTTTAAATTGAACTCAATCTATATTCACCTCTAGTTATCAGTAAATCTTGTATGATAATCGGTAGATATGATGACCTTTTGTAAGTTTAATTATAATCTAAAAAATATTATATTAAAGTTACACATAAGTCAAGTCACTCATAAGTTACTCATGACTTAACTTATATCGAACCGAATTCGAGTTTATTATTACTCAATTCCATGACCTTACAATTTGACTCAAGTATAATATAATAAACTTTTGAAAATTTAAAATCTTACACTTACATCCTTAAGAGTATGTTTGGTTCGAATAATTTTTTAATACAACAAATAAAAGATTACCATAAATGTAAATTATGATTATAAATTATTACTATGTATTATAATTTTTCGAATCAAACTTGAATCCTCACTTTCAATCTTGAACCAACAACAGCCAAACTTATCGAATTGAACTCGAACCTTAGGTGAACTCTACTAGTGGGACCCAGAGTGGAAATGGGATGCACGAATGGTAGGGACAAAAAGGGCATCTAAAATTTGGTCACCTGCAGTGCAGGGTGGGGTGGGGTTGGGTGGGGAGGGGATCCCATGCGGAGAATTCTTTTGAAACTTTTAGGAAACATGAGGTATGGA
The DNA here is from genome assembly GCA_026122585.1 of Anacardium occidentale. NCBI lineage: Eukaryota > Viridiplantae > Streptophyta > Magnoliopsida > Sapindales > Anacardiaceae > Anacardium > Anacardium occidentale. The sequence continues at coordinate 83,663 of JAJEJH010000590.1, forward strand.
TTGTGAATGTAATCTGCATGGGCTGCATGCATGACTGAACCCAACATTATCTTTATATGGACCACATTTATGGGCCCAATCCCCCCCTATTTTTTATATTTTAATAATAAATAATAAAATTATTATAAAAATCATATGAATATCATGCTATACATACACGCATGCATGATAAATAAAGTTAGAAGCTGACTCAGCTCGACTTAAACGCCTTTAGTTAAAGTTAGAAAGATTAATTTGTTTTCAAAATTAAATCAAATTTGATTCGATTTGATCTAATTTAAACTTATGATTCGAGTTTAATTTGAGATTATAACTCGAATATATAATTAGAAATGAATCTAAACCATGTATTCAAATTATGAACTTGACACGAATTTCGGTCACAAATTTGAATCATAGATCTGAATCGAATTCAAATGAAACTAAACTAAACCAATTTTTATTTAAATTGAATTCGAATTACCCTTAATTTTGATTTAACAAACTAAAATCGAATTCAAATTAAACTTTTTTTTATTTAAACTAGATTCGGTTAATAAAAAAAAAATTATATCGTTTATTTTACCTAAATGTCTAAAGTATCTTAAACCAATTTTATTTAATAGTGTGATCAAATTATAATAAAACTAATATTACTAAGAAAATAATCTTTTAGTATTTAAAAATAATGATACAATCAATTAAATTTTATGATATTTGTTATATCAATTTAATAATAAAATATTTTAATAAACTTTTATTATCAAATAAATAAAATAAAATAATATTAATAATGATAAATAAATGATCAAACAATATGGGCGAGAAACAGATTCAATTTTGGCGGCAAAATTATAATTGCAGCACGTGTCATTCAATAATAAATTCTTCTCTTTTATGGATGCATAAATAAATCCTTAAAATATTTACTATTAATACAATATTGAATGCATGTGCGGAAGACAGTCTTTTGATCATGATTCAGGTGGATGAATCAGTACAAAAGAGTTTGTGAAGCTGCTGAAAGCTCTTCAGATATTCAATTAGCATAACGCTTTATTCTTTTCATTTCTCTCATTTTCACTCTTTTCTTGGCCCAATTTATCCCTTTACCAAGAGTCAGATTCGAGTTCAATTAGTTCAAAATTAAGTTTAAACTCGACTTAAACAAACCTGAAACGAGTTTATATTATATAAACTCAAATTTGGAATTTGTTAGTTTAATTATTGAATTCAAACTCTAATTTGTAATAAGTTTGATTTATAAAATTTGTAAATTGATAAGAATTATTCAAATTAACTAAAATGATATTGTTTTTATTAAATATATATTAAAACAATATTGTTTCGGATATTTAAAATATTCAATGAAATCAAACTCAAGCTCAAAGGAGTTAAACTTGAGCTAAGAGCTTGACTTAATTCGGATCCCCCCTTACCTTCACCATCCGAAAGCTATAGTCAAATAATCAATGATTGAACTTTTCCTCAAGTTACATTGTCGACTTTACAGACAAGTCAACTATGACTTCAACCCTAAACCCTATCATCATTAAAGAATTTTGATGATGTCGAGTTATCAAATTTCGTTGATGAACTAGTAACACTATCAATTGTCAATGAAATTTGATAATGTTGACTTCTCTATAAGCTTCACTTGAGGCGGGAGAAAGGACTATAAAGTTTTTAGGGGTGGTAAAGACAACTGAGTTGCCTATAGAAACGATTATTCAATCGACAATGGCTATTGTTTCTAAAACTTTTAAAGGGAATAAATATAGGTTTTCAAACAAATAAAAATGTCTAACTGTTATTTTTAAAATATTAAGATGACATATATAAAAAAAATGTTATTCTTTTTAATTGTTTTATAATTTTATATAGTAAAATTACTATTTTGCCTTTATAGTATTTGTTTAATTCTTTTAATCGAATTTAGGTTTTAGGTAATGAAGAGAAATTTATGTTATCAAAGCATAAAAAAACATCTTTAGGTCAAACCTTGGGTAGGAAAAGGAGTGTCTTCCATTTTTAGAGTTGCATCTGATCTACCATCTTAGATTCTTCTTATTCAAGGAAGTTAACCTCTTATCTGAGTTGCTCCCAAAGCCAACCATGTTACAAGTGCAAGGTCTTGCTCGTGAAAGATCCTTGTAGAAATTTTGAGCAAGGACAGTGTTTCCCTAATTGATTTGGTTTTGGAGTCACAACTTCAAAGTATAAGAGATATTGAGAATGTGACCCAAATGTTTATGGCAAAGACAATAATTTAAATTGTTCGTCATACCTACCTGTTTAGGGATAGTAAATGGGGTGATTTACTCTTTATTTTTACAAAAAATGAACACAAAGGTAATTTTATTATTGAGACACTTAAATGGTTTCAAAAATAGATTTTATAATGAAGCATTAACATAGACAAATAAATTATCATTTCATTATGTTATTGAATAATCTAATTATTTAATTTATTCTTAATTCAAAGTCACTCAATTATATGATAACACGTCAATTTATTTTTATCTATCAATATCCATAGTTTATAAATAAAATATTACTGTCGGTAAATATGATTAAGAAGATTATTTCCCACCCGATGAACGTTGAAATGACAAAATAACACTTGTTAGGTTTGAAAAAAGATAAAAATTTTCCTTATCTATTAAAAGTTAAAAGTTAATTTTAATAATTAAAATGTATCCGTGTTATTAAACCCAAACTTTTTTCAAAATTTAAAAACACCCTAAACTTTTTAAAATAATCTAATTATTTAATTTATCTTTAATTTAATATTACTTAATCATACAATAACATGTACGTTTATTTTTAGGCCAAAGGACTATTTCCCACCCATAGTTTGAGGCGGGAACAAAGTCCCATCCGCTTAAATTTAAAACCTCAATCTCCCACCCATAACCCAATTTTTTATAATTTTTCTATTAAAATGACTAAACTACCCTTTTAAAAATTAAAAATTTATAATAAAAATATAAAATAATTTTTAAATATAAATATTTTCAAAAAATATTAAAAAATTTAAAAAATATATTAAAAAATTTTTAAATTTAAAAAATGGAAGCAACCACCACCGTCGTCGATGTCGACGGTGGCCGCCCATAATAGAACCAGGTGGCCATTTCCGGCCACCTGGTT
>JAJEJH010000590.1:86814-134390 GCA_026122585.1 Anacardium occidentale
GGTGGAGACGGCCAAATCGACCACCTCAGACAAAATTAGGAGCCGGAAACGGCCGGCGTCTATTCCGGGTAGAGGCGGCCAGATCTGGCTGCCTTCGCCAACTGGAGGTGGCCGATTTGGCCACCTCCACCGAAATGGGAGGCCAGATCTAGCCTCCCCTGGAACCAGGTGGCTAGAAATGGCCACCTGGTTCTACGGCGGCGGTTGCTGCTTCCAGTTTTTAAATTTAAAATTTTTTAAAATTTTTTAATATTTTATATTTATATAAAATTTATTTTATTAATTTATAAAATTTTAATATTAAAAAGATAAAAATACCCTTGATTATTACTGTATATTTATTATTTTTAATAAAAAAATTGGGTTAGGGTAAGAAACTGGACTTTTAAACTTAAGCGGGTGGGACTTTGTCCCCGCCTCAAACTATGGGTGGGAAATAGTCCTTTGGCCTTATTTTTATCCATCACTGTCCACCACATATATATAAAATATTATTATTCATAAAAATGATTTAAAAAATTATTCATATAAAGAGACATCAACATTAACGTGTATCAACTAACCCAAGAATTATTTCAACTTAATGATAAAATAAAGTAGACAAATAGTAAAGTAAACAGTAAAACTATTTCAAAATCCCAATTTGATATAGAATTAACTAAGATTAATAAAAGTGATTTGGGTGGCTAACCCTAAAAGGTGGTAAACAAATGCAGGCAGGCACGCATGCACTCGGTCAACAGTCATAAAAATTAACCAATAAATTATATTTATACAAAGGTTGGTCTGGTTTTGGTTGGGGTTATGACTGAGATTATATTACCGAGAGCATTTATTTTTACAGTAAGGCAGGCTTTAATTTATATAATGAAAGGACTTTAGAGACCATCTCTCCATGTGGTTTAAAATTAAATTAAGATTTTTACCCTCGTGCTCTTGATTCCTTCTTTGACGGTCAAACTCTCCGTGCAAGTTTTTGCACCCTTCGAGAATCCTTTTTTTCCCAATCTCTCTCTTCCTTTCAGCCAACAGCTCTTCTTTTTTTAATTCAACTTGTCTTCTTCGTCATCCTCTTCTAAGTTATTTTTATACATTTATGTACACTGTATATTATATAATACATATCATATGCACGTACACCAAAAAGTGTAGAGTATTATGGTAGTATCTATTCACACACACATATATATATATATATATATATATATATATATATATATATATATATATATGCACACTTAAAAACAGAAATAATGTATTGATAAATTATCGAATATAATATGATTAGAATTTTTTCATTAAAGACAAAAATGATCACCAATAATAGCCATTTTATTCATGTTATATATGTGAAAATTTGTTATGCTTTTTTTTATAGTAATATAATATAAAGAGTCAAAAACCTACATTTATTAGACAATTGAAAACTATAATACTTATTAATCGATTGGTGTATCATTCTTTTTCCAAAAATGTTAATGCAAAAAATACATAGTACAAGAGGTATATACCCAGAAGATTTCAATACAAAGGCTCAAAACTTGTTCTCTATAGGCTCAAAACTTTTTCTCTATATAATTGAGGACGGCAATACAAGAAAATGTTAAAAGTTTCACTTAAACGACAATCTAACAAATATTCATAGACATCATCTTTTTAACTTCAACCCCAGTTATAATAAAATGTGTGAAATCCCAAAGTGGGAGCCTAACCAAATAACAATTCAAGAATCCAGCGATAAGAATCCAATAAGGTATTTGTTAAATGATGCCAAACTGTGACGGAATTTCAAACTTGGTGATTATATCATAAATGTTGGCTCGAACAAGACTGTAGATGTCAGGAATGATAACCACAGTTGACAAGTAAAATCTCTGTTGAGCATCGCGTCCCAAGAACACTCATCAGATGAAAGCTAGATTTTTATCTTAGTTTGGTGTTTTGAAGGTTCAAACCCACCCCTAGGTATGAAAACTAACCTACTAACCGACCAAGCTACCATTTGGGGAGCCTGTGGAAGGTAAGTTACTGATGAAATGTTTGATTATTTAGCTCATAACATAAGAAATAATTGCATCAATTATATGATGATATATTCATTGTTAATACCCATATTGGAAAAAAAAATCAAATATAAAACTACCGTCAAGAAATATGAGCATCCAATGAATATGTAGAGTAAACTAATAGTGTGAAAAAATATAAGTGCTTAAAATATTTCTTTAATTTCTCCCAATAGCAATTGATTGATGCGTCTCTTTCAGAGACTTGAGAATGACATAACCTCAAACTCCAAGCACCCGGAAGACAAGGGTTAATGTCTTCGTATAGGGGTGCAAAGATCAAACTCATCATCTCCAATTTTTTCAAAATTTTCTTAACATATTTATGTTATAAATAGTTAAAGAAAGAGTAGGCACAGGACTCTCCACCTTTGCCTCGCAAGATAATATTATATATATATATATATTATATGTCAGTCATGCATGAATTATTGATATGTGCACAGTAGAGAGAGAAATTAGACACCCGTTTGTATCGGGGGAAGGAGCAGAAGCAGAAGCAGAAGCAGATTGATGATTAGGGCTGAGAGATAATAGTTAAAATAATGAAAGGTATGGATCGATGGGCTGTGAAAAAGTTATGGGTTTTTGAAGGCATTCTGAGGGGTCCTTCGTTCATAAATATTTTTGCAAAGACAAATGATATTTTTATATGAATCATTTAAACCCTCCCACGTGTGCTTTATACACAATAAACCCCCTTTGTCTAGGGTTTGATTCTATCCCATCTTGTTTAAGTTCCGATTCAAGCTCGAATTGAACGAGTTTAGATTAAATTTACAGTTAAATTGTTTTCTATCCAAGTTTGAACTTTATCTCATGATATTGATCTAACTTTGTTGAATTTGAGTCGATTCTAAACTAAGTTTTGTCTTTTATGTTTGTTAGATAATATATATTTCTTCGTAGTTTTCACAATAAAAAGTAAAAAAGTTAACAATTTCAAATTTTCTTCTTCTTAACATGAAGGAGTGTGTCATTTACGATAATACTATGTACAATTATATTGTATACTATTTTGGATACCGATAATAATAAATCATCATATAATTAAGCAATTTTGAATTAAGAAAAAAATAACACTCTATCATATGGTGATATATTATCATTAATAGCTAAGTTAATACTTATTATAAATGTACATAGTATTACTCAAGCCATTTATATGATAACCATTTTTTCATTTCAAAAGTGACTTTAACTTTCTTTGCCCCAATTGAACCCTACCTCTACCATAATAAAGTCGCATTGACGATAGAGGGTACTGAGGGATATTTGAAATGAAATGGGGTTTATTGAAGTCTGTAGCAATTCAAGGGATTTAGCATTATCCCTCTTATATTACAAGTAGCCATAATAGTATTTTCCAACCAAACTTTGATGAAACAACAATTTTCCAATTATCTAAGTTCAAAAATTTTATTTTATCACTAATCAATTAAAATTAGACGTTAGATTTATCAGTTAAAATATATTTTCGTCATGTTGAATAATAAATAATATAGTTAATATCATTTACACTCATAATAATATAAGCAAATTACATTTTCAATATAACTACTTTAATTTTTTTCCTCTGATTTTTTTTTATACCTTGCCTTATTTTTTGGGTAGCCGAAAAAAAAAAAAAAAAACACAAGGGAAGTTAATGGATTTGAAGTGAGATAATCCAAATTTCAAAAACATGTGTCGCGGTTGAAGAAGTTAGGTTAGGGCGATAAGGCATCTCATGGTCACTTTGAATACATCCTCAAAACCATTTTGGTATATCCAAAAGTCCATTTTCTTAAATCTAATTAGAAGGGAGAGAAAGCAACAAAACCTAATTCATTTGCTAGTGCTAAGCTCAAATAATCTTATGCTTGAGTTCTCTCTCAAAACCAAAATGCATCTAAAAGGGCAACGGGATGACAAATGTAAGGTCCATGTGACACGGGTTTAATAGCTCAAGCCTTGTCTTCATTTTCTCTCAATCTCACTCAATGGTGAGACCAAACATTTCAACCGAATAGAATCATAAAAATCCCTCCAAGCCATGGTCGATCTAGTGTTGCAAGAGAGTGTGACACAACAAGATGCAACATGTCCTTCTGGTGGTGGATAAAAAATTTTATATTTTTTTTGGGAGATCAATTGTTATTTAGCTTTAGTAAAGGCAAGGTTTTATCTATTCATCAACTCTATAAAAATTTTAACAAATTTAACTGAAAGGGTGGAAAATAAAATTTTCAAATTTAAACATGAGAAAATTATTACGTTAAAGTTTGAGTGGAAAATAGTCAATCGGTCTTACAAATAATTTGTAATACAAAAGAGAGTGATTGAGAGAGGGAGAGAGAGAAGAAGCAATGAAAAGGGGAATGGTACTAGCCGATTAGGCTGACAGGGAAAAAAGACTTGCGTCCAACTGGGCATGGATCCATGGGTGTGGAGAGGACCTGCCACTGCGTGTGGGTTTTTTGTCACACACATTTGTCAGATTATGTATCGTCATCTTCCACAGGTGTTTTACAGCAAAGCTAGGCTTTAGAAAGGAAAGAACTTTCATCATCAATCAGAGAGAAAGAGAAAAGAGAGTCCTGATTTTCAGATACTACTGTTATAGAGATCTGATGATTGTTGTTACAAGTTAAATGAATTAAATGAAGCCAGATTATAGAATCAAAATTATAGTAATATTATAATAAAGTAATTTAGGTGATAACTTGATTGACTTATTGCGTTCAAAGAAAAATATTCAAAGCCACTAAATAGATATACTAGAATTAAATTTCTAATTTTTAAACATTTAAATTCAATCAAAACGGAACTAGTCTCTTAAAATTTTGAAAAAGAAGTCTATTAATCATTAATGTATAATATTATTGAAAGATTATATTAATAACGTGTACAATATTAACAAAATGATAAATAATATTATTATAGAGTCGACAAGTTATTTAGGGGTAAATGAGAAATATTTGAATCGAGTTAAAATTCTAACTTAAACTTAATTTATTTGAACAAAATATAAATTTAAATTTGAATCAATTTAATTTGAATTCACTTATATATGTGAAGACCATTTTTGACAATAAGTCTAGTTGGAATCCAACCTTGTTAGAAGTTACATAATGAATTTTAATCCAATCGCACTTTCAAGTTTCAATCCCATTATATCAAAACATTAGTTCAAAATTTACTCTTCAAGTAAAATATATACACAACATCATTTGAAATAATCTAGAAGGTTAGAAGGCTCAAGGGTCAATATAGACTCAGATTGTTTCGAGTATACGAAACCCCACATGTTATTAAGGGTAACCCATGTGTTTGGCCTTATAATCTCCTACCATAAAGTAAATAATATATAAATACACTATCAAAGGCATGAAGATAAGCTCAACTTGGCTTTATTAGCTTTGGATTGCAAGACAAATGAGCTTTTACTCTAAATCTATGCCCCATATAATAATCCCACAATTAATGCTCCTCGTGCACCTTTTTATTGTAATCTTAGTAAGCAAATTTAGGTTTCTAAAGAGAAGATTTTGTATCCTTTCTTACGGTTATGTGCCCTTAAGTTATAGGGCTGCCCCCACTTATTTATACAGATATTTATTCATGAGAGATAGAGAAGGAGATGGAGAAAGTCATATAAATCTCTTCGTTTTTTCCCTTCCATTTCTTGACCTTCCCTCTTCTTCTTCTTCTTCTTCTTCTTCTACGTTCATCTTTTCTCAACTGGTTTCTTTCTTCTTCCTCTAGTTCATGCATGTACTGATTTTTATTTTGATTTAGATGACAACTATGAACAACTGGTTAGGGTTCTCTCTCTCACCTCAAGAACTCCCTTCTTCTTCACATCATCATGAAGATCATCTGTCTCAAAACTCTGTCCCCCGCCTTGGTTTCAACTCCGATGAACTCTCCGGTGACTGCTTTGATCTCTCCTCCCATGACTCCTCTGCCCCCTCTCTCAACCTGCCTGTCCCCTTTGGCATCCTTGAAGCCTTCAACCGCAACAATCACCCCCAAGGTATGAAAATAAACACTTCTCCTTAAACCCTAACCAAACCGAGAAGAATAAAAGAAAAATAATGTCATTTTGTTTTTGTTTATGTTTTTGGATTTGTGTAGAATGGAATAATATGAAGGGTTCTGACCTCTCCATGCTGATGGGTTCTTCATGCAATGATACTCAAAACCTCGATCAAACCCAAGAGCCGAAGCTAGAAAACTTCTTGGGCGGCCATACTTTTGCGGATCATGAGCAAAAACTCCACGGCTGCAACGCCATGTACACCGCCGCCACAGCCGGTGGCGATTTCATCTACCCCAACTGCTCTCTCCAACTTCCCTTAGACGACCCATCAAATAATAACGATGCGAGAAGAACAAACAACAGCGCCGGAACCGAAGCCGAACCCACCAACCCAAATAACAATAGCTCCATAGGGTTGTCCATGATAAAAACTTGGCTAAGAAACCAGCCAGCGCCGGCCCCAACAGACACCAAGAACAACAACAACAACAACGGCGGTTCTGCACAAAGCTTGTCTCTTTCCATGAGCACCGGCTCTCCTTTGCCTCTTCTGAATAATGGAAGCGGCGGAGAGACCTCTTCTTCCGACAACAACAAGCAACAGAAGCCATCTTCAACAATAACCACCGCAACAGGCGGAGGAGCTCTTGACAGCCAAACAGGCGCCGTTGAAGCGGTACCAAGAAAATCTATCGATACTTTCGGGCAAAGGACTTCAATATACCGAGGAGTCACAAGGTTTAACTAAATTAAACTAAAAAAATATATATTTTTTTTGTTATTTTTTAGGGGCTAAATGTATTTTATGTGTCAAATTGATTTTAGGGTTTTCTGTTAACAGGCATAGATGGACTGGGAGATATGAAGCTCATTTATGGGACAATAGTTGTAGAAGGGAAGGCCAAACTAGAAAGGGAAGACAAGGTATTGTATTTATTATTTTCCTTATTTCAATCTATATATATGATATTAATCAAAATTTAATTAAAATTTAGCCTTTTATATATTTTTTTTCTAATTTTTTGTGTTGTCATTTCTTTGTACACATGTTGAACACAATCTGATTCTTGTTGGGGTTCTTCACTATTCGTCTATTTGCAGTCTATTTGGGTAAGTTTGAAAATAAAAGAATATTGTGTGTGTGTGTGTGTATATATGAAAATTTCTTGTAATGACTTCTAGTTTTAATTGGTTGATGATAATTTTAGGAGGCTATGACAAAGAAGAAAAGGCTGCAAGAGCTTATGATTTAGCAGCATTGAAATATTGGGGTGCCACTACCACCACAAATTTCCCAGTAAGTAAATTTCTCGATTAGGGTTTGAATTTAGGGAAAACCACACATCGGATTATCAATCTATCACATTTTTTCGATTAAAGTAATCCAACTTTCAAAATTACTTTATTGAAAATATTTTCAATATTTTCTATTGAAAATATTAAACCAATTACTATATTTTCAAAACAAAACAATTAATCCTAATTGTTTTTATTACATACTTTCAAGTCTGAAGTTTTTTATATAAAAATTTGAGAGTTTGACGTTTCTTTAATAAAAAAGTTATAGTTTTGTATTTTCAGATTATTCTATTGAAGTAACATATTTTAGAAACTAGAAGTTAATGATTTCCTAGTGAAAGTGTTAAACTAATCTCTTTATTTCCAAAACAAAACAATTAATCCTAATTATTTTTGTTTGATAGCTTCAAGTTTGAAATTTTCTGCACGAAAATATGAAAGCTCAGTTTTTTCACTACAAAAGGACAAAATTTAGTCCCTTCAATACAAAAGTGATAGTTTTAGACTTCCATTTTATTAATTGATAATTAACTGTGTTTTTTTAATTAATTAATTTGTTGGGACTTCCATTGACAGCACTTAATGGAGAAATTACAAGTGTTGCTTTGCTTTGCTTCTAATAAAGTGCCCACATTAAGAGGGATATGTCTGCTTACAGTAGAGAAAAGTAGATTTCATGCACACTTCAAACTTTTTTCTTCCTCTAATTTTTCATTGATTAAGAATTAATTATAATTTCAGATAAGCAACTACGAGAAAGAGTTGGAAGAGATGAAGCACATGACTAGGCAAGAATATGTTGCATCTCTTCGAAGGTATAGTTAATTTAAGTTTATAAATGATTCTATTTTAATCTCATAAATGCATAAATTTCATGAAATTCTTTTTGTTATTTTACTTAATACAGGAAGAGCAGTGGATTTTCTCGGGGTGCCTCCATTTATCGAGGAGTAACAAGGTAAAATAGTAATCGAAAATAAATTTCTAGGATTTTGAACTTTGTTTTTTGGGGGAATGTTGAGATTGTGTATGCTTTTGAGTTTTAATGGTGAATTTTGGTGAACAGACATCATCAGCATGGAAGATGGCAGGCAAGAATTGGAAGAGTTGCAGGAAACAAAGACCTTTACTTGGGCACTTTCAGTAAGTTTTATTTTTTTATTCGAATCTTGCATCCAAGATAATAACAAATCGAGTCCATTTTAGAGCTTGGATTGAATTCACAATAGTATTATTAAACAGTCAGTAGTTTGATGAACAATTTCAATGGAGTAAATAGAGTCATCAATACGAAAAATAAACCAATTTCTAATCAAACTTAAATTAGAATTCAAAATCAACTAATTCAAACTAAAATGTTGATTCAATATAAACTATTAATTAACAAATGATATCATTACAAAAAATAAACAAAATCATCAATAAAATAAACAGTATTATTGAATAAAAAAATAAGTGAATTTTAAGTTTGTTTACGGAATGGCTGTTTTACTTTGATGGGGTATCATCAAACTCACCTTAATTTTTCCTCTTTCAGGCACACAGGAGGAAGCAGCGGAGGCGTATGACATTGCAGCCATCAAATTCCGGGGGCTAAACGCAGTGACAAACTTCGACATGAGCAGATATGATGTAAACAGCATCCTGGAAAGCAGCACATTACCCATTGGCGCCGCCGCCAAGCGGCTGAAAGACGTCGAGCAGGCTCACGAAATGGCCCTTGACGGAGGCGGCAGCCACCGAACCCTGAATGCCGACGATCATGATAACCTCCTAACCTCAAACCTCAATCTTCCTTACGCTTCCTCAGCACACCATCTCCAAAACTGGCAAGCCCAAGCGTTCCAACAACCCCATCACCAAAACCGCCAATCCAACTTCGCCATGCAGAGCCACTTCGCATACGGCCAGCGCCTCTGGTGCAAGCAGGAGCAAGACGCCGATTTCCATCACCAGCTTCAACTGGGAACCTCCCACAACTTCTTTCAGCCGTCCGTTTTACACAATCTAATGAATATGGACCAGTCTTCATTAGAACAAAGCTCCGGATCAAACTCAGTGATTAATTACAACAGCAACAATGGAGGTGGGGATGCGAATCTGATGGTCCCAATGGGGACAGTCATCGCAAATGATCAAGTAAGTTTCAGTGAAAACGATAACAATTTGTATTACATGTCTCATCAACAATCATCAGGAGGAAGCCAGTGCAACAACTGGGTGCCCACGATTGCACCGAGGACGAATGCAATGGCGTTGTGCCATGGAGCTTCATCGTTTACGGTTTGGAATGATAATTAATCGAGGCGATGAAGAAGATCATGTATACAAATTACGAAACTGATTTGCTAATTTAATGAAATCAAGGATCAGTATGGCTGAAGTTCGATCAAAAGCAAGGGAATTAGAAGTATTATATTATATTGGATTATATAATATAATATAGATATATATGTGAATTGTTTCATGGTATTCCTTGCTATGAATTTTGGGAACTTCAGGGTGGCAACATATTGATCCTTGGAAAGTTTTAATAAGAATAATATGTGTACACATACACGCACGAAGCCATTTGATTCCAGAGTTGGATCTGAAGATTTTATATTCATACAGTTTTTTTAGTTAACTGTCACCAATTAAATAAATCGAAAATTGAATTTGTTCATATATTCGCTAGCTTGTGTATGTATATATATATATATATATATATATACTACGATATAAATTATGATTTTAAAAATCAGTTCGGGTCATTAGGCTTGATCAGTTGAACCATTATCTATTAAGCAAAAAAGAAACGATTCTGATTCATTAAAAATTCAAGTTTAACTGTTAGATAAGATTGAACTATATTGAGTTAAACGGTTTGAATGTTAAAATCAAATTTTTAACATTTATTATTAGGATTTGAACAATTAAGCTCATATATTGATTTTGAGCGTATACACAAAATACTCACAAAATAATCTGGGCATCAAAATTGCTTTCTCCACTAAAACTTGTCAATCGAATCTGACGGTCCTTTTTGCCACCAGGTTCCTCCGTAGAAAAAAAAAAAAAAATTCCCACTAACCAAACAGAAAAAATCATTCTCTAGGGAACTTTATTGGTGGTTTCTGCAACAACCCAGTGAGTTTCACTGTCTCCTTTGTTGATAGTTTCTGGGTTACAATTTTCTGTTGAAAATTTCACGTTAATTGCATTGTTTTTCTATGTTATGATCAATAATTTTGCCGGGTTTTGTTATTTTGTATCAAGAATGATTTTTTTCATTAAGTTCACTGTAATTCGCTGATGGTCACTGGCATTGCCTGCTGAAGCTAAAAAAAAAAAAAAGAAGTGCTTTTTTAGATGTTTTGTTGCGAATTTTATCGAAATGAAATGCTTGAAGAACCAATTTTTTGGTAGATTAAAATGCTACAATTGTAACTTTGTAACAGGCTTTGTTATGTTTTTCAGCTGATATATATATATATATAAATGGTTTGGCTTTGAATTTTGTTTAAGTGAAATGCTTAAAGAACCAACTTTTATGAGTAAAAATTTGAATGGAGAGAATTGATACTATGCCTACAGGAATCAATGGTTTTTGTAAAATGTTAAAGTGATGTGTTTTCAGCCGAAGTATTTTTCTTTTTATTTTTTAACGTAAGAATTGTTTTTGAATTTTATTTATATGAAGTGCTGGAAGAACCAATTCCTAAGGGTATAAATTTGAATGGAGAGATTTGTTATGCCTCCTGGATTTTAATCATGGTAAGGGTACTGGGATTAACCCTTTTGGTACTGTACATTTTCACTTCAATAGCACAATCGTTCCAACAGGCCTCGCAACGATTTTCATGTTGGTAGCATACTGCTATAATTTGATTGGATTTTCATGTCATGTGTTGGGAGCATGTAGAATTACAACTAGAAAGATTAGAGCTTTCAGTAAATAGGTTTGGCTAGAAATCAATGTGTGAATAAGAGTATGTACGACTTATGTCTGGAAATCGTAGTAAGAAAAAAGATTTACCAATGTGTTTCGTAGAAAGTTTGCAAAAAGAAATGTAGTTTTTTTTTTTGTTTTAATCTCAAAGACTGAGGATTGTTAGTATGGATATTGATTCGTTTAGCATACTTATCACCTGAGAAAAGCAAGATTTGATCTGAAATATAAGGAGGCTGTTTATAACATGTCACTGAAATTTTTCTTCAATTGGCTGGAGCTCAATATTCTGTTTCGAAAATTTGTCTGCGGGGTTCTTGCTATACATGTTGTTGCCTGGCGTTCTAGTGGCAAACATGATTACAGTGGAAGTGATAATGCATAATTTTCGTGTTGCATTGGATCTTGGGGGTGGGCACAACACAGATATGGAGTTCAACGACACATCTAGTAAACAGGCGACGCAAGATAACGGTGAGGTGATTTGACTGATTCTCATTTTATATTGTTTTTGTTTGTATCATATTGAGTGTGAAGATGAAAGTAATATTGTCATATTCTTATATCACAGTGGATTCCAATGAAGCTACTGACATTAAGCTTGAGGAAAATAATAATGATGCTCAAGATGAGGAGCTTAATAATT
The DNA here is from genome assembly GCA_026122585.1 of Anacardium occidentale. Classification (NCBI taxonomy): domain Eukaryota; kingdom Viridiplantae; phylum Streptophyta; class Magnoliopsida; order Sapindales; family Anacardiaceae; genus Anacardium; species Anacardium occidentale. The sequence continues at coordinate 98,778 of JAJEJH010000590.1, forward strand.
CAACTGATAATGAACTTAAGCAAAGTAATGATGGCACATTGAGCAGAAGTTCAGCTGAAATCATCTCTCTGCATGAGAGAACTGAAAAAACGACTCCAAGTTCTTCTGCAGTGCATTTAGCTGCAGTTGATGGAGATGAACCATTCGTGGGTCAGGAATTTGAATCGGAAGCTGCTGCCCAAGCATTCTATAGTGCTTATGGAATGCGTTTGGGTTTCATTACCCGCATACACTATAATACTCGTTCTAAACGTGATGGATCTGTTATTTCTCGAGCCATTGTATGTAATAAAGAGGGTTGTCGAAAACCTTCCAGGCATGAAGTGAAGAATATAAGGACACGAGCTCCCACAAGGGTTGGTTGCAAAGCAATGCTTTCTGTAAGGAAAGTGCCCTCTGGAAACTGGGTTGTTACAAAGTTTGTGAAGGAACATATTCATGTATTAGCCCGCGACCAGGCTCAGAAGACACTGCTTTGTAATCAGATGGAAGTTAGTTCTCGTCACTGCTGTGATATATTGGTCATACAGTTTGCTGTACTTTTCTCGCTATATACTCATCAGGATTGCTCATGTTAGACTTTTTGTCTGTCATGCTCCTTGTAGGTGGAATACATGAGAGTTCAAGAGCTAACACAGGAGTTGCTGGCTGAGAAGAAGCGTTCTACATCACTTAAAAGATGCATCGACCTTCTTTTTAATCACATTGAGGAGCACATTCAGGGCCTCTCTAAAAAGATTCGGTATATAGTAGACAGCGTAAATATGATCGAATCTGAAGGGAAAGCGCAACAGCTTGCCTCATAGTCTCACCACTGTATCGCAAATATACTTTTTATTTGCTTTAATCTTTTTATTAGATTGTTAATCTGTGAAAGTTCAATTCTAACTTATAACTTGTAGCTACTTTTTCTTTGCTTTTCTCTCAGGAGCCTGTTCTCTGGCATGGTGTTTGTATATTAGATACATTCAACAATACCAGTTGCTGCATCTAAATGATTTATGGTGCGGTAATGCTGGTTTAGTACCAGAAAAACAGAGGCATAACTAAAGTGTGCAATATAATGATAGTGGTAGTTTTGTAGGAAGTGATGTTCTTCCCCTGGCATTAAACTCAGAATTGGTAAATGTTAATGCTATTCAAATCAAAGGGCGCTAGTTTGAATGAAATTTGGGTGTAACTCTAGCCAAGGTGTAACCATCTGATTAACCTCACATGGACCACTTGAAAAATTACGTTTGAAATAGGGGTATTTTACATTACACCTAGTTTGAGTAAACTATTTCAAATTAGGCTGCACAGCAGGATGTTATTAGAGCGAAGGAGATGAGTACATACCCTGGCTAATGCGCATACAAAAATATCAAAGCAAATTAACTTCCTAACTTGAACGCATCAACAAAGAGGCCTAAGCACACACCTGCTTTCCAGTAGTTCATAAAAACAACAAAAGACTTCAACCTCCCAGTCGATGTTGATGAGGAAGGGCGCTTTCTATACATAAGCATACCGATACCCTCAATGGCGGCGACCACAACACCAGCAACTAGTACATCCCAGTCACCTGTCTGACCAAGGATGGTAGCCAGCGCATTTGCTGTGTAGAAACCTAATAGAAGGAGAAATACCTTCATAGGAAAGTTCTTTCTTGCCATGTTGAGTTTCTCCAATAGCTGTCTGCCACCAGCACTCACTATCCGACCCAATCTGGTGCCACCGAGACCAGAAGTGTCACCATTAAGGCTCTCTTGTCCACCATTCCCAGATATCCCACCTGTGTCCAAGGCAAATCGTATTTTCCAACTGGTTCTTGTCTGAAAACTATTTTGACAAAAAGAAAACAAATGCATGCTCAAAAGGAATCAACATTAAATTTAACAAGCAAATCACCACAAAGAATAGAAATGAGGTCACTGATAGAAATCATAAGACACCCGCAACCACTTGGAGAAAATGTATAGAAATCATTCAGACTGGATAAATTTTCAGCACTATGTACAAAAAACAACAAAAGAATGCAATAAGATGCAAACTAGCCCCAAAAATGAACAAAAATGCAGTCTAGCAATTATCGAATTTTAGTCATGATTAACATCAACCTAATGATTCAATCAAATGCAATAAACCTCAAAGTCGTAAAGCAGAAAGTCTTTTACTGGCATCCAAAGTCTGTAAAATAATTTGTCTCTCAACTCTAACAAGACTAATTCATGAACAGCAATCCATGGAACAACAGAAGCTATAAAGAAATATGAATGGAAACGATCAAAATTTACCTCCTTTTTGAAAAAGAAATAAACTTTAAACCAATTCTTGAAGCTTGTCCACTGGTACCCGGTTCATTTTTCCTCTTCTGATTTCGACAAGTTGCAAGCACTATACAAGAACCTTCAGAGACATCACACTCTGGTATCACTAAACTTGACTGCAATGGTATCCCTCCCACGCAACAAGCCATCAGCGAACAAGCATACACACTTGAAGACCAATACATAAAGTAAGAACTTAATTCCACCACAAACAACTAAACAAAATAAGATCAAGCCTCAAAACCATACAAAATCCTCAGTGTCGCTTAATCCTATATCTAACAATTCCTCAAACCACAACACTCAATCAGCTTAGCCATTATGAAACCAATCAGAGTAACAAATGATTACATAACATTTTTCTTGAAATAAAAAAACAAAACCAAGGAATTTTCGCACAAACTAATGATACTCACGTCATGAAATCTTGATTTTTCACCTACACTAATGAAACCCACAACATAAAATCCTGATTTTTCACAAAAATAATGATACCCACATCATAAGATTTTGATTTAAGCCTATGAAACAAGTAAAAACAATCTGGGTTTCATCCTTTATTGATGAAAGAATAGATTTTTAGGTTGAATACTTACATTTCACGTTTTATAGAGCCGAAAGATCCAAGTTAAATTGAAGTTAAGTTCGAAAAAACCAACCTTGAACAAAAGCGAAGCTAGAGATTGAACAACACTGGAGAGAGAGGGACTATGGGATTGCAATTACAGATAAAAAAATAAATTAAAAAATTAATGGGCAATATCCACGAGGCATCTATGTGGCAAGCAAGTGAGGATCATAGGCCTTTCAGGTGCTGACATGGCACGGGATAAGTTATTTTTAGCAATACTTTTTATTAAATATTATTTTTTAAAATTTTTATAAAATTTAAAATTTTATTTTTTATATCTCTTATTAACAAAATCAAAACAAATATTAGTTATTTATTGCAAATAGGGTAGGATTCGAGCCGTATTAGTTTAGGATTGAATACAAACCCAACATTGAATGAGCCTAAAACGAGTTTGACTTGAATCGGGCTCAAACCTGATCTTCGTGAGTTTGCGAGTTTTTGGCTCACAAGCAAAGAATTTTAATTCAAATGAATTAAAACAATATCATTTTAATTAATATATATCAAAACGATATTATTTTAACTATTTGACACATCTGACAAGTTAAAACCAACTCACTTTAGATAGTCGAATTTGAGCTCTACTTGTCTGAGCTAAACGAACCTGAGTCTAAACTTAGACTTGAACTGAACTCAAGTAAACCTAAACTCAAATTCAATTAGACTTAAATCCAACTATAATTGAAAATTAGAATAAAAACCAAAATTTTATTAAAAAAATATGATAAAGAATTTATTTTAAAATTATATTTATGCTAAAAGGTGTTTCATAATGAAGAAATTAATTAAATTAACGATTTTAAAGGGTTTATACGAATTTAATAAACTTATATTATATTATACGAATGTAACCAAATATCTCGAATAATATTAAAATTGTCATTTGGATTGTGACCATTTTTTTATTTTTTTTTGATGAAATGGGTGTTCTTAGACTTTTGATAATTTAGTTTTAGAGTAAATTGGGAGTAATAAACCGTAAACCATAGATTGTATACTTTAAATATCAAATCTATACGATCTAAACCCTTGAATTTAAATCATAAATTATAAACCATATAACATAAACTTTAATTCATAAAACATAAATTGTGAATCATTATTTGTAAATCATAAAATTTAAATCATGTATCATAAACCATACACTTTAGATTTTAAATCATAAATCATGAACATTAAATCCTAAACATAAATCCCAACCCTCTATCCAATGACAAGACCGCAACAGTCAACAGTGCCGCCACAAAGTTCATCATTTCAGCAGAACTCCAGGACAGATTCCTGTCCATTAGAATCCAATGGCCCAAACCAGCCTTTCCATATGATGCAGTCCTCCATAGATTCCAATCCCATAGTAGCCTATCTACAACATATGGAAGGTTATGATCCAATTAGAGACCAAGTGCCAACCTTTGAGGAATCAGAATTAGAATCTTTTGAAGGATCCTTTGAACAAGAAAAATCGCCTCAACTAACAAGCAAGCAAGTAAAACTACCTCATTCACTCACACAAGATATAATGAAAATATATGAACCTGCGGGAAAGTGCCCGACTAGCACAACGGCGAAAGCAGCTAATGCATGAAAAACACATGAAAGTCAAGAAACTACTGATATTCGAATGGTGTACGGAACTGTTTACCCTAATACTTCAACTCCATCTTACATCGAAGTAAGTTTAGCTGGTTCCGATCTTACACACTTTGGTTTGATCTATCACTTGTAGAGGCATGCCTACCTTTTCTAAGTGGGTTCTAACCAAAGCTTTGATCGTTGTGCTTCCCCCTTATTGTTAGTCCTCTTACTATACACCACTTTGAATGGTTACTTTCGCCTTTACTTAATATAGGTCGATTCACATTGTTTTTATAGGCAAACTTCGAAGTTGGAAGAACTTATTCCCACTTGCTCGGTCTCTCTTGCAATAAGCTCCTCAACAAGTCTTCCAGTAAACCGACGATTGGAGTCTGGCCATCCTGAGTGATAACCACTGCTAAACCTTAGTTCAGTGCCTAATTTCTTCTGTAGCACCTTCTATTAGAGGGCAGACTGGTGTCTTGATCGGACGTAATGCTCCCCTTTCGTCATAAGGCGTGGTTTCTTACCACCTAATGATGATCAAATCACGATCATGGGGTAGCCCGGTTCTAATTCCATATGCAGATTCTAATTGAAATCAAGACCCCGAAGCTTATTTAATTTCAGATGATACAGAGCCAATTCTAATTCCGAATCCAATCCCATCTCCTAAGCTATACCTATAACTTCTGAAAATGTAGATTTGCCCGAACTTCTTTAATAAGGCGAGATGGAGACCCTTTTACATTTTAAACATACACATTAAACCCTAAGCTTTTAGATTGTTAACCCTAAATCTAAAATTCTAAGCCTTAACACTAAACTGTGAACCTTGAATCGTAAACCATAAATCATAATGTTGGGTCCTTGTGTGTTTTGACTTGATGGAAAACTATGTTAAAATATTTAACTTGTCCTTATGTAAATTGAGTCATGACAAAGAGGACAAAAAGTTATTTACTTTACAGATTTGGCCAGGCACACGACCGTGTGTATCTTGACAACAAGACCATATGTATCCTACAAAGGAACACTCGAGATCATTAAAGCATGCAGATGTTCGTGCAATAAGATGCAAGGACGCATGTTTGTGCAACTTTCGAGCACACAACCGTGTATCACAAAGTCAAGATGCATTATCAAGGTTCTTGTGTAAGTCCAATTGTGCAAAAGTCAATAGTTATCACTAGACATATGTCCATATAAATATCACACACGATCATGCAAAGAAAAATTTGTAATTGTATGATGCTCACAGGAGTATCATGTTACAAGCCCATGTGACCTTTTGAAAATACAAAGAATTGAAGATATGAAAACACACAATTGTGTGAGTAGACCACAAACATGTGCTGAGATAATGCGATATAAAGAAGTCAACTGTTGGACTGTAATTATTGTCGAGAGCATAACCATGCATTAGAAGCACACGATTGTGCATCTCCCCAATTTGTTTCATCATAAAACCTATAAATTGAGACAGATTTGAAGGAACAATAGTTAGAGAATCATGAACCAAACTTGTATTCTTTATATTCTTTATTCTTCTCTACTTTCTCTCACTACACTTGTCATTTTATACCTTTGAGAGAAACATTGTGATTTCAATCTTTTGTATTAGTCTATCAAGAGACATATATTTGTATTTGTAATTTCAATAACTTAAGAGTACAATTCCGTAAAACTAATAGTTAAGTGAAATCCCGTGAAATTATTATAAAAGACATAATTTCTTGTATCAAAACTAGTTTGAAAGTTAAAATCTCTTGGATCAAAGCTATTTTATCTTCTAACTTTGAAGATAGTGGATAAAAAATTCCAAGTGAGGTTCCTTGAAAGAGTAAATTTAAGAGTCTGGTAGAGAGCTCCGAACCACTATAAAAATCAACTGAGTACTCTCTTTCGCTCTTTTTAATTTGTTTTATGTTTTATTATGTTGATTTATTGCTTAGTTGGTTGGTTGATTATTTGCTCTCTTAAATTGTATATATTTGCACAAAATTGGTTTTTGGTTGAAAAGATTTTAGAAGTTACAAAAAGTTTTTATAACCCTGTTAACCTCCTCTAGGATTAGTCATTAAATGTATTTTGGGGTTTAACACAGATTCCAAATAAAAAACCACCAATTCATAAACATCAATCATTTACATTTTAAATTCCAAATTATAAATTTTTAAGTTACACCTAAATAAGTCTTCTCATCCTAATAATGAAATAAACTTCGTATATTATACAAACTCTAATTATTATCTCTACATTAAGCAAACACACCCACAAAATTTGAGAATATATATAAAATTTTTTGGAGGTAACCTTGGAAACAAATGGTAACATTAAGTCCTTGATTTGAGTGCCATATTATCCTTATTTTTAGTTGTATGACATAATTTGCATCAAAATTTATTAAACAAATAACCTTTTTTTTTATTTATAAAATACTGCTAATTTTCCTTTAATCTAATTTGTCATTTTAATTAAGCTAATTCAATAACAAATTAATACCTAAAAAAAAAAAAAAAGGTAAATAACACTTATAGTCACTAAATTAGTCATTAATAGTAATAATGTTTATTATGTTTTAATTTATTATAGAAAAATAAGTTTTAATTTTGTTAGTCATTATATCATTGTTCACTTAATCAAAAACACATTTACAATAAAGAAATTTTAACATTTTAAGAAAATAGAGAACTAAACTCAAAAGAGTTTTTTCCCATTTTAAATACTTTCAATCGATTCTCACCTTATTAAAAAATGGTTTTGCCTTAATGTGAAGGGACAGTTAAGGCTAAATTTAAGCCGAACCAAACACAAACAGGTATATGTTTTGTTTGGTTTATTCATTTATGGTTCGTATTCGCAAACACAATTAGGTAGACGCTTATGTTCATATTTATAAATAGCGATCATGCACAAATTTGATTCAGTTTTATTCATTATCGTGCAAACAAATTTGTGTTTGCATTCGTTTTGAGTATAAATTATACCCAAAATGATGTCGTTTCATTTATACAAATGGTTCTTCGTTTGACATAACAATTGTTTGTATGTTGCGTTCCTGTTTGGGCTCAAATTTGCAATCCCAAAATATTTGCATTCATATTTGTGTTCATATTTACCAATTACCTTATTGTTTTGCTCAAACTTGAATTGAGTCTGAACACGAATTTAAATATGTTTGGTTCAAATCCAATTCTAGGGACAATGACCTAGCAGCTAACAAAATAAAAAATCAATTATTTTTATACAACAAATTAAAACACAATAACCATGGCTTTTATCAGTGAATAGTTCAATGGTCATGAGTGATGCTTACCCAAAAAACTACTATATTTCAATTATATTTGATAATATTGCATCTAAATTAATTAGATGTTATTTTAATTAATTATGTGCAAATCATCTAAAGATTCGATTATGATGCATTGTTAAATAGCTAAAAAAATCGTCTAAAGAGTTAAACACAATCATCTACACAACAATGTTTTTAAAATCAACTGATTCGATCGAAAACTAATAATCGATCATGTCTAGGTCAAGACTAAGGGATAATTTAGATGACAGTTTTATTTACTATTTAATATTATTTAATAAATATATTTAAGAAACATGTTTCAAAATTTTGACGTCATATTGACATCATTAGTTTGTCTAATCGGTCAAACTAATTGATCTATAAACTATCCATTTAACCGAATTAAAACTTTATTTTTTCTTTAAAAGCATTGTAACATAAATGAGTGGAAATATAAAAATAAATTATTAAATAGTTAACAATAAATATTTAAATTAAAATTATGTAAATTATTGAAAAGAGTAGATTACATTTTCCCTTGAATTGCATAAGTATCACTTTATCATCTAAAATCAAAGTAGATTACATTTTTCATAGAACTGCATAAGTAACACTTTACCATCTAAAATCAAACTTAGTTAAAATAGTGTAAAGACAAAATAATAATTTTATTATTTATAAATTTTTAAAAATTAAAAAAAAACTCTTTTTTAAATCAAACTCAAAAGTTTTAAATATGATTCTCTAGCGTTTTTATTAAGTTTAAAAAATTATATTTTCACTCATAAAATTCTAGCCACCATTGAATCTCACAGTTATTGTTGTCGGTAATTAAGTCACAATATCAAGGCTGCTAGGAAAAGCAACACATTTGATAGAAAGTTGTAACAAAGACGAAAGAGAGATCGATTTGCATCATGAAGGGATCTTTGATTTTTGGTCCATTGTTGTGGAGGGAAATCATTGAGAGAATGGGTTGAGAATACAAATATTGATGCTTGGAGTGCATTCAAAGTTAGAAGCATCACCATATATGATTGTCGAAAATGAAAATGATAACCAAGATTTAGTTGGCTCGAAGGAAGAGAGATTGAGGGTGAAAGGGAAAAAAAATAAAATGGTTTTTATATAATTTTGGTATTTGAAGGTTTTCTTTTTATTTTTGTTGATTTAAAGTTATATGATAATTAAAAAAATAAAATAGAATGATAATTTAAAGGGTTAACTGAGTTTAATTTTCGATGAGAAAATGTTATTCCTGTCATTTAAAGGTGAAAAAGATTTAGGGCAAAACCTGGGGTGGGAAAATGTAATTTACTCTATTGAAAATAGAATAATTTTAAAAAATCCACGTATTTTGAATATTTGCAAAATAACCCCCTATACTTTCCAAACTTTCACCCTTCCTTTCGTTAAAACAAGAAGAATAATTCTGACAATTAAATAGCCGAATGGGCATCCTAATTTTCTTGCTTTTACTCTTCTCAACAACGCCCTCCACTCTCCATGCAAGAAGTGCTCAACATCATGCAGAACAACAACAACAACGGCGACACTCTTCATCAACTTCAAAAGCGAATGGGAGAGTGATTGAAGTGAAAGGTGGGCCTGAATCAGTGATATGGGTGGTGCAATTCTCTGATCTGCACTTGAGTGTGCATCACCCTGATAGAGCTTCGGATTTTAAGGCCATTGTAGGCCCTGTTCTTTCCCTCATCAACCCTTCTCTCGTCCTCATCACTGGTGATCTCACAGGTTCTTTTTTTCTTTTTTTAAATTTTGGCTTAATGGGTATTCGTGATTTTTATGTTTCTCTGGAATCTAGTGATATTGATAAAGCAAAAAAAAAATATTTGTGAATTTCATGTTTGTTTTTTTTTCATCTTGCTTGATGTTAGCTTGGTGGGTGTTTATGAATTCCATGGGGTTCTTGGAGTCAAATTTATAATGTGATTGATGTCAAAATTTGGATCTTTTTTTTGAATTTTGTGAATTAAGGTTTTGTCAAAGGATGGCATTCTCACTCTAACAGGTTGTCTTATAATGAAATTTTCTGTGGTTGGTTATGGATTGATCTGGTTTAAGTACCGGTGAATCAAGACTTGTTGATGGAAAGGTGGGACTGATTCAAGACATCTGCAATGAAGATGTTTGTTAAAATTCCCCTGAAAAAATGGACTCGAATTGAGATCATAGAAGATGCACACATTGTGGTCTTGCAAAGAAAAAACTGATTCGTTTTTCTTTTGCAGAGGCGAAGAGTAAGGACTATCAAACATCAAAGCAAAGTGAGGCAGAATGGGTGGAGTACCAAAAGGTAATGGAGCATGTTATAAGGAGGAGTGGACTTGACAAGAGCATTTTCTATGATCTTAGAGGGAATCATGATAATTTTGGTGTGCCAGTTGTTGATGGAAAATTTGATTTCTATTCAAAATATAGCATCAATGCACAGTTGGGAAGAAGGAAGAATGTCAATAGTGTCACAATTCAGGCAAGTCATCTTATTCAGAATTTTTTGTTCTCTGCTAGTTTTACTTTACTTCAAGTCCAACTGAGTTCGAGTTTCCAACCCTAAGGTATCTCAGTTTTACACTTCCTGCCATCGACAATTTTGCAAATCTCTTTGCACTAATCTTAAGAACTTCTTCATTGCTTCCTCATCTTACATGTTTGTGATTTGCTATGCAGACTAATGAGTGGAAACATCTGTTTGTTGGGTTTGATAGTACAATGTCAATTGGTTTACGTAGTCCAACAAACATCTTTGGGCATCCGACTGATAAACTGCTAACTGAAATAGACTTGGAACTATCACGCTGGAATTCTAAGCCGACAAAACCAGTGACAAAGATTTCTTTTGGGCATTTCCCAATTTCATATTCAGCTTTGACTCATTCTGGGAGGAGCCTCAGGGATATATTTCTCAAGCATTCCCTATCAGCCTATCTATGCGGGCATCTCCATGCAAGATTCGGTAAGAATTTGAAGCGACACCATCAATTGAATCATTACTTTCCTTCTTCAGAGAAGTTTTTGCAGCTCAATGTGCACCAATTATCTTATGAAAGTAACAAAAATTGTTCATCAACTGCATCAGCAGTTGAAGAATTCTGGGAGTGGGAAATGGGTGACTGGAGGAATAGTAGAGCCATGAGAATTTTGGCTGTTGATAGGGGTCATGTTTCTTTTGCTGATATTGACTTCAAACAAGGGATGAAAACTATTATTGTAATGCCCACATTTCCTTTAGACTCGCGCTTCATGTCACGATCATCATCGCATCAGAACTATGAATGTCAACGTATGCTTCCTTCATCATACGATACTATCAGAGCTCTAGTATTTTCAGCTTCTCCTATATTATCAGTTGTGGCAAAAGTCTATGATTCAAGATCTGGGAATTTTGAACTGGTTATGGATGAATTGATGAGAAAGCCGGCAGATAACTCCTCAAGGGGAGATCTTTACTATGTACCATGGAACTACAAAGCCTTTGAGAGTCAGTCTCCTGATAGGTTCTGGCTACAAATTGAAGTAACTGACATGTCAGGTAGGTCAGTGCTAAGCGAATTAAGACCATTTTCCATTAATGGTCTTAGCTCTAAGCTTTCATGGACATGGAAGGAGTTCTATGTGATGGGTTGCCAATGGGTTAACTTATACTATCCAGTTCTCTGGTTTGCTCTCTGCTTCCTGTGCTTCATTCTTCTCATTCCGAAAGCGCTTCCTATTTTCTCAAAGAATCAGTACACCTACAAAAATTTTGTCGCCAACAAAGGGTTTATCATTGGCATGTTATGGGTTCTACAAGAGCTGAGCAAGATTCCCATTGTATATTTTGGTTCTTTGGGATACTTATTGTACCTTGTGCTATGTCCATGGTTGGCCGGATATGTTTTAACCGATGATGGCGAAAAGGGATATATGACTTATAGAGGGTGGGTAGTGAAGAGTTTCAACAATGGAGAAAGAGATGAATACATTGGTTCACCAGATATAATAATGGTGGTTTTTCCCCATCTTTTGTTCATGGTTTCACCGGCAATTTTGGTTTGTGCAGCATTGGCTGCTGAGAAAAGGATCTACTGGGAACATATTCTTTCACTTTCAAGGAAGAAAGAAGATGATTCGAGTGAGAAAAATGAAGGATATCAAGACTATGAATACCAAGGAAATCGAAAAGTAAAGTTCTATATCAGAGATCGTTGGATTCGAAAAATTCTTTTCGTACTGTGCTTGGCACTCTTCTGGAAGCACTTGATAGTAAGTAATTTTATAACCTTGAAGCATGTTGACACTCCCTTTTTTCTGTATTGACCCTGATTCTGGTTGTTTGTTTTGCAGAATTGCAGAGGTCTCATCCGAGCATATGAGATGAACCCAATCATCCACTTTCCAGTGTATAGCTTCTCTGTTCCTCTGCTGCTGACTTTGGCCGTATACAAAACTGGAAGCATCTAACGATTTCTGCAGAAAATATGCCTTAATCCACACATTTCATCACGTGGGTTGGCACAAAAGCTTGCCTTCTAATGACGAGATTATTCTCAAGTGTACATGACCAGAATAAACCAGTTTAAAAAAGGAGTACCATGCTTGATAAGGTGTCGTGTTTGAATGCCCATAGCTCTGATTGATTACACTCCGAGCTTTGTTAGCTTTCCAGTTTAATTGCATACCTAAATATTGAGAAAGATGTATTAACAGTGTTTTTTTATCAATGAAATATGATTTGTTTTCCACTACAAAGCTTGTGAATGGCCAAATAGTAAATTCAAAGAAACTATTAGTTTCCTCTGTAAGGTGACTTTTAACCATGGAATTAATCATTAGACTGCTTTAAACTGCCTTCAACTGGATAAATAACACCGATTCGCAGTTTGACCACCAGTTTTACCATGGCTTAAGGCATGAAATCAACATTGCACTGTACTAACTTGTGGGTTATACTGCAGGTGTTATCTATTGATGAAGTCACCTCTATTATGTTATTCAAGTTGCAGGATAAAGGCTCACTGGATGGTTGCTGATTTTTCCTTCCAGGCTCAGTGGTTGGTTGCTTATTTTTTACTTCCTATGGCTGCTGCTTCTCAAGCTTGTGTGATGGATTTTTCGGATTGGTTGCTACCTTGGATACAGTTATCTTTTTCCAGGTGCGTTGAGGGTTGCTGGAGGATCTACTGCTGCAATGATGGTTGTGTGATGCCTACTGGTGTGCTACTTTAGGTAAGGTAATACCTAACATTGGTGTCTATATCCTTGAAAAGCCTCCTAATAACAATAGAAGATGGCCTATTTTTATTCTAAGTGAGTGCAAGTGGTTCATATGCAATTGGTGGCTGCCTTATTTGTGTGGCCATGTCCTTGGATTTCTTCTAATGTTTCAGCTGCTGGTTGAAGTTTGTGTTAGGTTGACAACTTATTTTGGGTTATATGAAAATTGGGAAAGCGTTCATAAAATTCAAGAGGGCTGGTTTTTGCAAATTAAACCAGATCTTACTGTTCACTTGCTCTGCAACGTGAACAGTAAAATCTGGATCTCTACTTGGCTGTTCCTCTCGGTTTTGAGCTCCTGCGGGCAGGTTTTGAATGCTCTTTGGCCAGCATTTGCAGCTTTATTCATCAGGCCTTAAGGGTGGAAAGGGTTGAGTAGTTTGGAGCTAAATTTCACACCAAAAAGAGCTTGTGGGCTGGCGCATAACGGACTATCAAAGGCAGTTTTTTAAGCTTAATTTGGGAACTATCCTTTGCTCTTGGCTGCTCCTGGCTATGCTCTCTCCATACAGCAGGCTGCTACCTTTTCATTCTGGTTGCATGTGTATTTTCAAGTGCAGGCAGCCCACTTCAACCAAGCTTCTTTATCTCTTACATGGCTTCGGTTGGAAATACGCATCATTTGGGCTGCTTCAATCTTAATCACCCTGAAATGACTATTCACGTGAACAGTGATTTCAGGGCAATGGTTTGGGCCCCGGAATGAACATATTTCAACGGGTTTTTGGAGCCTCAAGCCTGGTGGAGGACTTCTTTTCTTAGCTGATGGGTTGGTAGACACCTTTTGCATGATGTCATATCGGCTGCTAATTATGATAGTTTTATCCAGACCACTAAGATGGCTTTAATTCAAATCCATGGTCTTGCTTTTCAAATTCGTAAGCAATTGAGCTCATTATAATGAATTATTTATATTTTTCGAAAGGCAAAGACTTCCGTACAAGATTTTTTTTGTGTAACATGTTAAAGCTCAATCATCCTCATAAGTTGTCTTAGTAAAAACTTACGCAGATCCTCAAAAGACTTAATTAAGAACTTTGTTGTATTGTTTTGACGACCTTGCCTTTAACTTGATTTAGGCCAGTCTTTGAGCTCGTCATGGTTAGACTGTTTTCGGGCTAGTCCACCATATTTTGTTTATATATTTTTATTAAAAAAAAAAAAAAAAAAACAACATGACATTTTCTAGACATCAGCATACTTTTTGCCGCAGGAATTGTGATTTATTATAAATAAATATTTATTTATACGATTTTGTTTTCCAATCTGACCACTAGTCCAACCATTTGAGTAGAAAAATGCTTATAACTGACCACTAATCCAACTGATCAAATCAAAAAATACTTAAAAGTTTGTTTAATTTAACTTATAAAAATTAATTTATACGCAATTAGTGTTCATAAACTAAATTAAGTTTATAAATATTTAAAAACAGTTAATATGTTTAACAAAATATAACTTATATAAGTACACTTTATTATGAACATACTGAAATAAACTACTAAATTATTTTATCAAATAATAAATTATAAAAATAATTATAGATTAAAAATTACAAAAAAATAGGTTTCATAAACCACATTCTCATATCCTATGAAAAGAATAAAAATCTCAATAATTCCCCTTTCATTCTCATATTCTTCTTTATTAATAAATCACAATTCAAATCAGAATCTCTAATTTTATAATATATTAAAAGATTTTAAACCTTTAAAAACTAAATTAATAAATTCATATATGTAAATAAAAATTATTACAAAGCACAAAATGGTACAAAATAGAATGGATGTTTACCTTCTTAATGAAGAGAGTGCGATGAATCCCAAACCTTTCCCATATACAAGAAAAGAAATTTTGCAAAAGCGTAAATTATTTAAATTAATCAAATAAAGTTATGTAATAAAATTTCAAAATTAAATAGAAATAATGTAGTAATATACTTTGTCAAAGTAATTTATAAACAAAGTGCTTAAACAAGATGGTAAGATCTTCTGAAAATCAAGCTTTGCCACTCAACAAGAACAAACGGCTTCACTCACATCAAACACTATCTAGTCAACTTTAACTATGAAAAATTCAAAACACAGTTGAGCTTAAACTTGATTTTTTTTTCAAACAATTCAAAAAAAAAAAAGTGCGCTGAGATAGGCAAGGAAAGAATAAAAGGGGTTTGGCAAGTATATTCACAGTTATCCAAAGTGTCTTAAGACAAGAGAGAGAGAGAGAGAGGTGATACGAACTTATTTATCATTTCCAACGCCAAGAATCAGCTGCGCAAGATGAGTCAAATAAGGCTCTGCTTGGGAACCACTGCTCAATATTGGGCCCAGACTCTGAAGCTCAGCATTGAATTCCCGCTCAAATTTGCTGCAATGTATTAGTGCAAATGAGTAAGAGATAGTTAGATTTATGTAGATTTGTGTGTGTGATTTTCTGTAGGCGTTTTAGGCTTACAGGATGGAATCAGTAACCGTGGCATCTCTAATCATGACTTTTTGCGCCTGAGAGGGGTTTCTTAGCTTCAATTGCTTTAACTTTTCAGACGCTAACAAACCATCAGAAGAATCATCCAGCTTGGGAATGTCGATAGAAGATGATATTAGCCATTGAGTTGCAGCTGCATACTGCAGGCACAATGATTTCAACTTCTCCACCTTCTGCATGAGAAAAAGGTATAAGAGGTTAAACCATAGATGCTGGAACAGGTTTCAAGCAGTACTGTTTTTTAACATTGCTGGTCCAATAGCTGTTTTGAAATAGGGGTAAATTCGAGGTAGTTGGCTCGAGCTTGGTTGGCAACTAGGTTTGAATGAACCCAAAATGTGTTCAGCTTACACAAGCTCAAGTCCAAGGGTTTTATATTATTGAGCTCAAGTTGTAGAGTGATCGGCTTGTCAGGCTTGAGAACATAAAAAATTTCGATATATTCAAATCAGCTAACATGACGTTGTTTTGACAACAAACGCATCAAAACAACATTGTTTTGGTTGATTTCAGTGTGGTACTATAGCCAAACTCAAGCTCGACTCTCCTCTAATCCACCCCTAATTTAAAATTGAATCATTAACTTCCCATTAACAAGTCTTCTTTATGGTAAGGTTAAATTATGTCATTCACTCTATATCCCATTACAAAGTTGATATGTTAAGTACCATCATCTCACTACAATGTGGCTTTATAAAACCTTGAAAAAATTCACTAGACAATGTCTGAAAATTTCAATTCATTTCACTCTTGATTAAACTTATAGTGGCATCGAGAAAAAAATTAGTAAGTTATGTGACTGCTATATTCTTTGTAGAAATCATTCCAGCAATTTTCAGTTGTAAAGATCTCCTTGTTTGATATCTCATTCTTTTCTTTCTTACTAAAAAAATAAATCACACTCATAACTATCCTTTTAACGACTATAAAGTTTGACTAGTATTGATGAAATAATGACAGATGATCAAAGCTAACCTTGACAAGTTCAGGTGAAAGTAGCAAGCATTCTCTTAGACACTTGTCGAGGAAAAAATCATGATGTTGGATAACCTGTTTCAGCCACATAAAACACATAATCCAGACACATTCATGTCTAATAATGTAAGAAAATTTGATAATAATGACAATACCTGCATAACTACAATTGGTATAGCTCATCCAAAGTAAATTCAAATTTGACTATTTGTTAAAGGCCATACCTCATCTATGCTCTTTGCAGTCTGAAGTCTACTATGCATCACATGCCAATTGGGTTCAATAACCTGAAACCAATATATTTCAAGAAATAGCCAAGAACAGGGTCACTTTTTGTCTCCAAATTTATTGAGAAACCAGACTTTGAATAAAAAGCGCCTGGATACCAAGATGAATTTATCTTATGCTAGAGTAAATAATCTTATATTGAGAGAAATAACAATAGTTGAAACCAGAGTCCTACACCCTCCAGCATGCCCTCACTATATCATAATAGCAAACTTTGGTCGGTCAGACATAAAGATGGAAATTTCCATTTTCACATACAAATAGAAACTAGCAGGTGTGAACCTTGAAGTGACATAAAGATTAGACAGGTGCATCTATTTGTTGGATTCATCTTTTTCCTAAAGATCTTCCACTACTGTGAGGTGTCCAGTATGATACCAATATTCCTTCCCTACGCTAGAGTTATTACAAAAGCAAACGACAGGCTTTACAATTTTGTAAACCATTTAGGAAAAAAAAAAGCAGTGAAAAATAGTGAGAGCATAAAAAAAATGATCTGAAGAAAATAATAGATGATAAAGTAAAACCTGCCTCAAATGTTAGATAATGTAGAAAGCTACTTATAAATTTAAGCATGCTACGGCAGAGAAGAGATGATCTAGAAATGGCGGTTCCATTTGTATTAAAGGCACGAATTCCCTGCAAATATATTTTATAACTGGATTAGAAACCCCAAAAAAGTAAGTCAAATCTAAACAGGCTACAAGAAAATTACAGCACATACTTGGTGCACTTGCCATGCCCCACCAAGCTGACGCTCTACATGCTTACAGTGAAAAAGAAGGCGAAACAATAACTGGTATTTTGAAAGGGCTTTTCTTGATATAACAATAGATAACGGCCATTGAACCTGTAAGCAACATGATTCAAGGTCCCACCAATTAAACAATGCAAGAGGTCCACCAGTGGAATGTCAGCAAGTGTAGATATTAACCATTTTGACAAGGTCATCGACTCATTGTAGATGTTACCTTAAGAATAAACATGTTTGCAAACAATGAAATCATAATATGAGAAAGGGAAAAGGATCCCAGAAGAGCAAACCTTGTAGCTTAATGAAAATGTCTCAAGACCAGTAATGCTGACCGGCTCCTCTAGATCCTTACCGTCAGAGAAAGCCCTAATCTGAAGATCTTTGAAGGTAGTCATTCTTTTAAGCAAAGATTGTCTTTCCTGACACCAAAAAGGTAAAATATGAAGTTTCAATTAACTCTAAAGGTTTCACCTTCTTACAAGCAAAGAAGAAATAGTAGCTTACCACACAACTAGTTAAGTCCTCATGACAGGGATCTGCTGCAGCAGCTGTAGAACGCAAAGCAAGGTCTAATAGAGACTGCATATGCAAAAAAGCAATTATTATGCTATGATATTTCTACATAGGTGTAAAAATATTTCTTTTGTTAGGCTATATTGAAGAGTGCAGGAAAGATACAAGTGGTGCCTTGATATGGCACCAAATGAGAAAGCAATAAACCTGAAGCTTTTCCACATTAATCTCATCAAGCTTTTTTGTGAGCTCCTCTCGAGCTATATCCATAAAATGAACCAAGAAATCACCCTGTATTAATAGAAACTTAGGTTAGGTGGCTATATTCAGTAACTAGCACAAAATAAATTAATTTTGTTCCCAAGTTCTCCAATTAGAAGTAAATGTACCTGATCAAGAAGGAGATAGTGCTTTATAGACCGTAGCTTTCCCATGAGATCATACTACACCAATAGAAGCAACATAAATTGTTACAAGAGATATAGCACTCAGGTAAGGAAAAAAAATCCCAAAAATTACAACTACATTGGCACAACCAAAAAAACACTCATGGTTAAACACAGATGTTGCTCAGAGATACTAATGAAGCCTCACCTTTTCTTTAATTAGATTTAAGAGTTCAGCACTGGCAAAATCATAAGCAGCTTTTATACACTCACGATAATGGTGGTTTGCACCAAAGCTCATTAATTTTGAATTCTCAGACACAGGGACCTATCAAATTACAATCCAATCAACAACAATATTCAAAGCAATCACATGGAAGAAACTGGAAAATTTTCTACTAACCATACAACATAATTCACAGTATGACAAGGGCATTAACACAAACCTGAACACTGTGACCACATTCTCTCATCACATTTAAATATTTCCCTGTGGTCAAAATTGTTCCAGCTATATTAGCAAGGAAGGTTGGAATTCCATCTTTTAGGCTGTAACGCTGCCTCCAATACTTAGCATCATAATCTTGGGTGAGACTCTCCTATGAGGAAACTAGAAACTGTGAGTATCAAAAGCACAAATCTGATGCATTAAAAATAATGAAGAAACTAAGCACACCTTTTGAAGAGACTTATTCTCAGCAATGAAAAATTCACCATAAGGATCATCAATCACACCTTCATAGACCCACCTAAAATTTATGTGTTATTAACTCTCTCAAGTGGGGAAATCATTCACCATAATTGCTAAAATTATGGAGCAAAAGACATGTATAATGCTTAAAAATACGGGTAAGCGGTGGGTTAATAAAGGCTACCTTTCTAATATGCCCAGATATGCATTGCTTGCACATTGAGTCATCTTTTCTAGCAAAGACCTCACAGTATTATCACCAGCCATTGCCTTTGCCTGGATATAATAGAAACT
This sequence comes from Anacardium occidentale, assembly GCA_026122585.1. Taxonomy (NCBI): domain Eukaryota; kingdom Viridiplantae; phylum Streptophyta; class Magnoliopsida; order Sapindales; family Anacardiaceae; genus Anacardium; species Anacardium occidentale. Next base: position 118,256 of record JAJEJH010000590.1, read on the forward strand.
GTGAGCAACAAAGGAAATAATAATACCAGGTATGTAAGAATGCAAACATGAAATGTATAGAGTAACTCAAAAGGTTTTACCTGGCTCTGCAAAAGGTTCAAAACTGCAGAACCCACAAAATTATTGGCTGAAGCCTTGTGTACCACAGTAGACAATGCTAGCATTGACCCCATAATTGGCTGCAATCCCCCATTGAGTGAAAATTCAATAAACTTGCAAGAACCATATTGATTTAGAAACAAACTCAAACCTGACAGTAAAACCACAATCCTTGCACAGAAAGTCTTCCAAGTCGAAATTGGTGTTCAAGTTGAGCTACCATGGCCTGATAATCCTAATATAAAAAACCATAAAAAATTTCGGTTGAAATTCTACATAAGCTATGTATGTACATATACATATACATATACATATACTACATAAACACACATATATGTATAACAAAGAAAACTTACCAGAAGAAAAGCCCTGAGACTGGCAGCAAAGGCATGATTGACTAGACCATTCTTGAACTGTGACCTCGACTCAACAAACTGGTCTATCAAAACAAAGCTCTCACACAATGGAAATATCCGTTTCGCCATTTCCTACAGACAAAAGCACAACCATTTCCCCTTTCTTCATTAAAACAAAACGTTCAGAAAAAATAATAAAAGAAATACTAAACTTTATATACCAAATAAAGTATAGTCTTATTATTGCTACATCATCTCTACCAAATTCATTAATTAATCATTAATTTCTCATTAATCAGTTATCTTTATATCATGCAATTTCGCATAAGTAATTTGTAATGTAGTATTATAAAACAAAAAAAAAATCTTATTTTGCATGCCTGGTCAATTAGTTCATTGACAGGGTGACACAAAGGTAATGAAAAAATCATCATGATTATTACTAACATCAAACAGAACATGAAGTGGGAAAGAACCACTTCACAAACAAATTTCCCTATCCAACAAAACTGTATCATCACCTTATCATCTATACCACATTCATAAAATTCATTTATTATTCTTGCCCATCCATTATTTTTAGACTGCACCAGTATGTACAGGTAATTTGTATGAATAGTACTAATCCTCCAAAAAAACCTTATTATGCACACATTTGTTGTTGCTGCCATATTATCTGTTCACATTCATGATCTCATTTCTTATTCTTACCCATGCACTATCTCTATGCCAAACTAGTTAGAACAAGCAGTTTGTAACTATAATACTAATCATCTGACAAAAAAATCACATTATGCATATAAATAATATAATCACCACACCATCTGTTCTACCTTCATTTTAATTCATTGTAATTTCTCACTCATCCATTATCATTATATCAGGCCAGTTTGTACAAGTAGTTTGTAAGTGAAAAATAACTCATTTGATAAAATTAAAACCCAAATTCACATACCTGCAGAGCCAAATCCATTGACGGATCAACGTGGAAAGCCACAAAAAAATCAACATAATTATTATTAATAACATCATTTCCATGAGCATTATTAATTCTTCTTTTAATTGAAATGTATCTCCCTTCAATTCCAACCAATGCACTCAGCAGATCATCTATCACAATAAGCTCCTATCTCATGAAATAAAATTAAAGCAAAAAAGGAAATTATCAATTACTTAATAATAACTTAAGAAAATCAACATAAATAGAAAACTAAATAATTAATTCAGAGGATTACTTGAACACCGACGTCGTAACAGCCAATTGGATTTTCGACTCCGGTGTTACTGTTTCAACAAACAGAAGAAAAGTGAAAATAAAAAATATATAAATCTGAATTTAGATACAATTAAAGCGAATATTACCCTAAGGAGTCGGCGAAGCGAGAGGTGCCTTTTGTTTCCTGCATAATGAAGCACATTTTGAGTAATTGAGTTGGCCAATAGGATAGTAACAGTTCATAACTAAGTTAGAGAGAGGTAGACAGGGAGACCTGGTGGAATCGGCCGGTGAGGAAAGGACGGTCGACGTTCCAGCGAGGCGTTGAAGGAAACGATGTCGTTTCCATTCTTGTTTTCGATTCAGTTCAATTCCAAAACTCGCTCTCTCAGACCACCTCAAGCCCGAGTGCAAAAAACCAAGAGGTTTTTGAAATTTCTTTCTTTTTTCACTCCCAAAATGAGGGTGAGAGAGACTGCCTGATCAATATAAATAGCCCGGGTAGACCCGGATCCGTTTTGTTCCATTATGGGTTTGTTAACTGTTACGTGCAGCGTAACCCTTTGGTTTGGCTCGACTAATGTTAAATTGAGTTTAAATTGCTTAAATTTGACTTGTAAACTGAATTTGAACATGAAGATAATTGATTAATAAATTCATGAGTTCACAATTAGGATGTATAAAATATCTATTCTTAAAAATTAATTTTTTATTTAAATATAAAAAATAATTGATAAATATATAAATTATAGTATTTAAATTTACTAATTTGAGTTGAATCTAAGTTAATCAAATTTCTCTTAAACTCAGACTAAAATCTGATCGATTCAATGAGTTCGAATTCAATTTCTACCTAAAATTAATCAAATTAAACACTACTCAATTTAGTTAAATTCGATAGTACTTAGAGAGTTAATAATAAGTTATCTGTTTAATATTTATTTGGGATCCAGAACAATTATATCCCAAAGTGGAATAAATGATCAAATAAATTAATATATAATTATATGAGTTTGTAATTTTAAATTAAAGATTAATTAAATAATTATCACTCAATTATTCAAATCAAATTTGCTCTTATTCAAACTTAAATAAAGAGTTTGATTCATCAAACTCATAAACTTACAAAATTCAATTAATTAATATAATAACAGCATTTTGATCCAAAAAAACACTCGTTAAAAACTCACAAAAACACTCAATTCAACTCATTAAACATCAAACCCGTATCTATTATATTCATCGAATTCGAACTCCATTAGATTCAAATCCATCTTTAATTGTAACAGGAAATATTAATCAAGCATTAGTGGAAATAAATATAGGATACTCTATATCATTGATTTTTCGCATTTATTAGAGTGATCCAATGCTCCCTATCATGATCCTAATCCAAATTAGAGATCTATGACACAATCAAATCGAAACGAACAAAATGTTGAATTGCATTGTAGCAGCCTTTATTGGGGGTTCTCATGCCACAGACTGACACAACTTAAAAAGCCCATCAAATGGTCTAACATGATCTATTACGGCCCACTCCTAAAAAACACTTTCTTTTAATATTAAAAAAGAAACCCTTAGCGAAATTAAAACTCCCCCAAACTCTAGCAAATGATGTGATAGTTTTTATTTTACTCTTGCAGGGGCAATAAGGTTCCATTGTCCCCAATTAAGTTACCATTTTACAAATCCACTTGAAGCTTCAAGTGTGCTTACAAATCTATTTAGTAACTTAAATAAATGACGGCATAACGGTCGATCCTGAAACATGGCAGAGGCTCAAGTTATATACACATAATATCCCAAGAAAACAAGATAACACTGAACATGTTCTCGTTTCTCTTTCCCACCCTACCCTTTGTTATTTTCCTTTCTGCTTTTATCAGATTTCTCCAGGAAGAGAAAATTAAAGATGTTAGCAGTGTCCTTACCTCCTGGATATGCCCTGATGGCATTTGTCGTGAAAACCAGACAGCAGTGGATGTGAAGGTGATGTCTCCGATTCCAGGTGGGCTAATCTGCACATGAAAATGGGGTTTGCCGAGAGCTCTGGCACATTGCACAAACATTGGCAGAATTGACATTTACGTAGGTGCAACGGCCACAAGGCCAGTGGCCTGCATCATCGATGTTTCTGCAGGACCCGCTTGATTTGGATGTTGAACCCTTGGCTTTCCCACTTCTTCCCCTATTGCTTCCTCCCAAGTTCTTTGAGCTCCCTTGCCTGCTACAAGCAGCGTGTGTATCTACATCTGAAAGACCGTTTTCTAGAGCTCGGACTAAATTCTCGAAGTAGTTTCGAGTCACACTGTTGTCAAAGAGTAAAATAGTTAATCCCATAGGAAAAGAATATATTTAATGTATCACTTTGCTTGCCTTCACTATAAGGAATAATGTTGCAATAGAATCAAGTTTCATCAGATAGAATTCATATCTTGTCCAGACTATAAATTTCATTCCAGGAAAAAATTTCCAGCATTTGCTAACCTTGTCAACCCAGCAAGTTTTGCTCGGAATTCATTAAAATCTTTTGATGGCCCTCCTGCATTGAGGTAAACTTGTAGCTCCTTCTCTGCACATTGATGAAGTCGTTCCAATCCAGACTCAGCCTCACCTGCATGGAAAAGAGGGTTATTGAAATATATAAAACATGAACGTAACAAGGCTTTCAGGCAGATTGAAGGACCTTGCAAGTACTCGAAGAACTGTCTTTTAGCATGCTCTTGTTCAGGTAAATAATATCCATAGGCATACGTCCATTTTAGAACCCGCCTACATTCAACTATCTACAAAAAAAATATATGTTACACAATAGAAAGAAAACATAACATTTTAGCCCATAAAGCATGGAATCAGATACGTACCTGTAGCCATGCCTCTGTGATGAACTTTAGCTGAGATTCAGGTTGGCATTGTACGTCACTCAGCTTCCCAAGCTAAAATAATACATAAACATCAACACTTACGTAAGCAAATATAGGTTGTCTCTAATCACAAATGAGTTGACCAGTCTTCAATTAAACCAATCAATTGACTTGTCACAATAATTACGTCAACCATATGTAATAGCAATCCCAAAATCAATTAAATCAGCATGACAATTAGGAAACAACAATACAAAAGAAAATGGACTTACACACGCAGCCTGCATTTGCTGAAGGTCTGCTAATGCTTTTTGTCTAGACTGCAGCATGGAAACAAACAACTAGACTACTTTGACAAATGTAAGATTTCCAAATCAATAACAAGTTAATCATTTACAAGGATTTCATATTCTCTAAAGGGTCACAAGATAAGTAAATCAATTAAATGAGGATTGTGATACAGCTTTCGATTTTCCTCACTGTTGAATTATCTAACTTAACTCAGAAAGTCCAAAAAAGTAGAAGTTACTCGAAAGAGCTATCCAGCCTGATTTATCTCTTTCATGCAGTGTTATATGGAAAAAGGAGAAAAAGATCACAGATCATCTTGTCCATTGCACAGTGGCTTTATTCTAATGGTCCAATGTTTGTAAAGATGTGAAACTTCATTGTTGAATTATCTACCTTAACTCAGAAAGTCCAAAAAGGTATAAGTTACTCAAAAGAGCCATCCAGCCTGATTTATCTCTTCCATGCAGTGTTATGTGGAAAAAGGAGAAAAAGATCGCAGATTGTCTCTCCTCCATTGCACAGTGGCTTTATTCTAATGGTCCAATGTTTGTAAAGATGTGAAACTTCATTGTTGAATTATCTACCTTAACTCAGAAAGTCCAAAAAGGTATAAGTTACTCAAAAGAGCCATCCAGCCTGATTTATCTCTTCCATGCAGTGTTATGTGGAAAAAGGAGAAAAAGATCGCAGATTGTCTCTCCTCCATTGCACAGTGGCTTTATTCTAATGGTCCAATGTTTGTAAAGATGTGAAACTTCATTGTTGAATTATCTACCTTAACTCAGAAAGTCCAAAAAGGTATAAGTTACTCAAAAGAGCCATCCAGCCTGATTTATCTCTTCCATGCAGTGTTATGTGGAAAAAGGAGAAAAAGATCGCAGATTGTCTCTCCTCCATTGCACAGTGGCTTTATTCTTAGGATCCAATGCTTGTAAAGATGTGAAACTTCATTGGGCTATACCGTTCTTCTCTTCTACAATAGTCTTTTTGTGCATTCAGTTTAGGTAGGAAGGCTAACATGCTTTAAAAATAGGTGATGCTAGCCCTTTTTTAGGTTATTTGGTAACAATATGAGATTATGGAAAAGCATAAGGAGAAGATTCTAGTGTGTCATGGAAAAACTGTGTTTTCCAATGTGGTCAACTTTAAAATTTTCAAGGGAAATGAGTTCTTTACCATCTCAACTGGAATGGCATCCTGAACAGAGTTAGTTTTTGTTGAAGTTTTAAGGTAGTTTTTACCATATAGCTCTACCTAAATCAGCTCTCTTTCTGCAAAGCCTATATATTAACGTTTAATGACTTTCTCATATAGATCTTTGTCCCACTTCTCAATAGGTGATCCTGAACTCTTCCACTGATACCCGACACACTGGCATGTTTCTCTTATTTCATTTATTGATACAAGCATCTATGTTTCCTATGTAAAACTCTCTGTGTGTGTGTGTGTGTAATGTTATCTGTGAGTTAGTTATTTAAATAACTAATCATTGCAAACACAACAAAAGGTAATTGCATCAAAGTTGCTACACTCACAAACTTTAGACTTACCAACTGATTGGTTGCCCATCGTTCATAGTAGTGAGTATATCGCTCCAGAGAGTTCTTTGCCATCTCTCTTCTCTTTTCAGACTCATCATACTGTAAGCAACAGCATAGACCAAATTCATAAGTGAAGTTGATAATGCCACAAAGAAAAACGGCAAAAAGAGTTAACCACAAGTAGAGTCAGGGAAATAATTGAACTAGACTATTATACCACTCCCTCTTGTCTTGCTGTCTCATAATGATTGCATGCATAGAAACCACCGGTCCGCTCACCATGCTCTGACCAAGCACCAAGGCAAAGCCTGCATGCATGTAAATTCAAATTACTAAAGAAGTTCATGAAAGAAGAAATAATTTTACTTCACAGGCTCTATTGTTCTAGGTGAAAAATCCAAAATTGAAGGAAAACCACAGTTTCTGTGGGTATTTAATGTCCAAAACATGTATAGAAGCTTACCAACAAAATTCAAATTTGCAGGGGGGTGTACATGTCATATGCATACAGCCCTGGTTTTTCTCAATTGGTCGCTTGCACCTAGGACAAGGTTTGGAATTAGCCAATATCCTGAAAACACAGCAATATAATTCAGTGATTAATGAAAGCACAGCATAATGATCCATTTCTTTCTCTGACATAAAAAGATTTTGTTAACTTCTCATGCAGACCAATTCTTTGTCATCAATACATGAAGCCAAAACATCTATATCATTGCCGAGAAACACACACAGATGCACAAAAATTTAAATGTATTCAAGAGGCTGACACATCAGATTTACTATGTTTAGAGTATTCTGTAAGTCAAGAAATTCAGGTGAGTCCAACTTTGAATTTAACTTCTCCAGTCCAGCTCAAACAGGAATAATCATTCTCGTTGCTAAGATTTTGATGCATACCAATTCATATTTTCTGACTCGGCACTGTTCTTCAATACCCATTTGGCTACAGTGTCACAGTCTACAGGACGGTGGGCTTCCTCAGTACACTGTAAGATAAATTTGCATTATGTTTCATAGAAAGCAATCAACGGTATACTGCTGCGAGCACTTGATAGTAGAAGAATGAAGCATAAATCTGTTGGCAATCAAAGAGACTTACATTCCAGCAGAAGCTATATGAACATAGGCAAGTAACATCATAATTTCCACTACCAACAACAAAATCCACAGCAAAATCACAACCTGGAGCAGGACACCATTTGGTCTGCAGAAAATAACCAATTAGAAAAAAGATTTGAAATACTGAAGACAAGAAGATCACAAAGAAGTCCAAAATCCTAATGTCAGGTTCACATATATGAATAAAGCAGCACACAGTAATTCCAATGCAGAAGCAGACAAACAAACTTGAAACTGAAAGCACGTCAGGACATCCTAACTAAAAGCAGAGTATATTTGGGAGGTAGTCCTGCATGCACGATAAACAATACTATCATAATACTTACAAAAATAAAAATGATATTAAAACTATCTAACATATTTTTTTATAAGAAAACCATTCTTAAGCCTTTGAAATATTGTTTCATGGAAGATTGAAGCGTTGCTTTGTTGAATTATACAAATTAGGAATATAGATAAGAATGAATTAATTAAGAATATGTAAAATAGGAATGTAGATATTCTTGTCTGTAAAATAGGAATGTAGATATTCTTGTAATATTTCTATTTCTTATTCTAGAGTAGTGTAACTACTATATAAAGCTGTATATACTTATATATCAAATAAGAAAAATAAGTTGAAAATTCAATTTCATATTTCTTCATGGCATCAGAGCCACAAATTGGCTTCTGATTTCAGCTATTTCCAGCATCATCACGCGCTGCATATTCCGGTGAAATCACTGTACCTCCGGCCACCGTGCTTCCTCTCGTATTCTGGTGGCCATCTCCTCATCTCAGTGAACGCCTGCCTATTTCCGGCCAAAACCCAAAATCCGGTCACCGGATTCATCTGCACGCGCCTACACGCGCTCATCTCTTTTCGGCTAGGGTTTCCTCTGATCGTCGTCTCTGGTGCACGTGCTTCCTCACCGCCACCGGGATCTGTCTCAGACAACGCCGGCGACTTCAGTCTCACCACGTCACCATCGTCCTTTGTCGAACGCGCCGCCAAAGACATTTTCCTTCACCGGAAAATCCATTTCTGGCTCATACTCATTTTTCTGGCTCCTCTCTTCATCAGACTACTGCTTCCTTGGAATATTAAGGTTGTTTTCATTAAATAGCAGGTTCCTCTTGTCTTTTGGCATTCTCAAGTTATATCATCTTTCAGCTTGCATATTATGTCCTCCGAAAGCTCCAAATCAGGTTCCATGTTCTCTTTTACTTCTTTCCCAATTATTACTAATGACAAATTAGTAGGGAGGAGTAATTATAATTTATGGACTGCTTCTGTTGAATTATGGTGTATGGGTCAAGGCCTGAAGGACCATTTAACTACAAAAATTAGCGATTTAAAGGATAAAAATGCAACTGAGTGGAAAAAGGTTGATTCTCTTCTCTGCAATCTTTTATGGCAATCTATCGATCCCCAGTTATATCCCATTTATAAATCTTATAGGACTTGTTATGATATCTGGAATCAGGCTAAGATTTTATACACAAATGACATCCAACGACTATACTCGGTTGTGTCTAATATTGTTAATATGAGACAACAAAGTATGGATATGTCTGAATTCCTCGATAAAATGACATCACTTAAAGTTGAATTTAATTCTCTCCTACCGGTTGGAAAGTCTACTGCAGAAGACCTTGCACAGAGAGATAAATTTTTTCTGGTACTCACATTGGCAACAATGAGTCCTGATCTTTCACCTGTCAGAGATCAAATTCTTGCTAGTGGAGTAATGCCCACTCTTGATGATGTGTTTGCTCGGCTTCTTCGTGTCTCTGCTCCAAATAATACTACTGGGTCAACTATTGTAGATTCCTCAGTCTTGGCTTCTCAAATTACTATTAGTGGAGAACAAGGAGATCATGGTAAAGGGAGACCCAAATGTATTTACTGTCATCGATGGGGACATATTAGAGAGAAATACTACAAGTTAAATGGACGACCTCCTCGGGCTGCTAATGTAGTTCAGACTGATCAGTCTGCTTTCACTTCTGAATCATCCAAAGGACCATCTTTAACTCTTACAGGTGCAGATTATTAAGAGTATCTCAAATTTCAGGCAGACAAACAATCTTCCTCCATTGCTTCCGTTGCACACTCGGGTAATTCTGTTGCTTGCCTCACTCATTCTCCCTCCATAGGATCTTGGATTCTTGATTCAGGAGCGTCTAATCATATATCTGGTAACCCTCACCTACACCCCTCGTTGAGGTCCTACCAATTCCATATATATCCTCTCCACTTATTCGACCTTCTGATTTTGAGTATGTGTTACCAACTCCTACTGAGTTTGTGTCTCCTTCTCCACCAGATCGTGCTCTTGTTCCCTTTCCTGAGTCTTATATTTTCTCTAATCCTGTCTCTGAGACTCTTGTTGATGAACTTCCTGCTCCGTCATCATCTCCTGCAACGGTTCTGGCTCTTAATGATCAATTTCCAATTGCCATTCGTAAAGGTACGCGCTCCACTAGCAACCCTCATCCTATTTATAATTTTCTTAGTTATCATCGCTTGTCTTCCACCTTTTCTGCTTTAGTGTCCTCTCTTTCTTCTATCTCTATTCCTACATCAGTTCATGAAGCTCTTTCCCATCCCGGGTGGCAACAAGCTATGGTTGAAGAAATGGCAGCTTTACACAACAATAATACTTGGGACTTGGTTCCGTTGCCCAAAGGTCATTCACTTGTTGGTTGTCGTTGGGTTTATACAGTCAAGGTTGGTCCTAATGATCAAGTGGATCGCTTAAAGGCACGATTGGTGGCCAAAGAGTATACTCAGACTTTTGGGCTCGACTACTACGAGACATTTTGCCCTGTAACCAAGATGTCCTCTATCAGGTTATTTTTATCTATGGCAGCTATACATCAGTGGCCTTTGTATCAATTGGATATAAAAAATGTTTTTCTTCATGGTGAACTTCAGGAGGAGATCTATATGGAGCAACCACCTGGTTTTGTAGCTCAGGGGGAGTCTTCCTTGGTATGTAGGCTTCGTCGTTCATTTTATGGTTTAAAACAGTCTCCTCGTGCCCGGTTTGGTCGCTTCAGTACTGTAATTCAAGAGTTTGGTATGGTTGAATGTGCGTCAGACCATTCGGTATTCTATAAGAATGAATCATCTAGGAAATGTATCTATCTTGTTGTGTTTATTGATGACATTGTCATTACAGGGAGTGATCAAGAAGGTATTAAACAATTGAAGCAACACCTGTTTCGCCACTTCCAGACAAAAGATTTGGGGTTATTACGATACTTCCTTGGTATTGAAGTAGCTCAATCTAGTTTTGGTATTGTTATATCTCAACGAAAGTATGTATTAGATATTCTAAAAGAAACAGGGATGTTAGATTGTCGACCTATATACTCTCCCATGGATCCCAACTTAAAACTCTTACCTGGAAAGGGGGAGCTGCTTACAGATCCTGGAAAATATCGGAGATTAGTTGGAAAACTTAACTAACTAACTATTACTCGACCTGATATTTCTTTCTCAGTTAGTGTGGTTAGTCAATTTCTCCAGTCTCCATGCAAGAGTCATTGGAATGCTGTGATTCGAATTCTGAGATATATTAACGGCACTCCTGGAAAAAGGTTATTATATGAAAATCATGGTCATACTCAAATCGTTGGATACTCTTATGCTGATTGGGCAGGGTCCCCATCTGATAGAAGATCTACCTCAGGTTTTTGTATTTTGATGGAAGGAAACCTTATGTCCTGGAAGAGTAAGAAACAAGATGTTGTCGCCCGGTCAAGTGCAGAAGCAGAATATCAAGCAATGGCCTTGGCTACATGTGAGATTATCTGGTTAAAACAATTGATCCAAGAATTAAAATTTGCAGAAATATCACAAATGCAATTACTTTGTGACAATCAGGCTGCTCTTCATATTGCCTTCAATCCTGTGTTTCATGAGAGGACCAAACATATAGAAATTGATTGTCATTTCATTCGAGAAAAGGTTCTATCTGGGTGTATTGTTACTGCTCATATTAGCTCTAATGATCAACTCGCAGATATCCTCAGAAAGTCTCTCAGAAGTCCTCGTATTAAGTATATATGTAGCAAGCTTGGTGCATATGATTTATATGCTCCAGCTTGAGGGGGAGTATTAAATTATACAAATTAGGAATATAGATAAGAATGAATTAATTAAGAATTTGTAAAATAGGAATATAGATATTCTTGTCTGTAAAATAGGAATATAGATATTCTTGTAATATTTCTATTTCCTATTCTAGAGTAGTGTAACTACTATATAAAGTTGTATATACTCATTTATCAAATAAGAAAAATAAGTTGAAAATTCAATTTCATATTTCTTCAATGATTATGTTGCACATCACAAAAAATAAGGAAACACAACCAGAAAGAAGAGAAAAAAGAGGATAGAGACAAAGTTGCATAGATGTCTTGCCCTTTACAACTTAAATACCCTAGAAAACATAGTGATATTGTAGGTCAACCACTCCACATCTCATAGAAAATAGAACACAGAAATTAAAAAATCCACAAAAAGGCAAGAGACTTCTATTAAAATCAAATATATAATGTTGAAGATTCAACATACCTACAGACTGTAAACATGATATAAGTGATCCGGATAATACAAGCAGTTGAAAAGGTCAATAATGCTGACTGATTCCACTTAGTTTAATCTTGTTGGTTCCATTAGTTATGTCAGATTTTTTATTTTAATTTCTTTTAAGTCTTGCAGAACTAAAGTTATGTGCTTTTGACAAGATAATACAAATTAGTAATCAGGTGAACTGCTTTAAGTGGGCCATATTAAACACTTTAAAATTCATCAAGACAAGATCATGGTTGCTAATTTCATTAACAGATTGAAACCAAATTACTGGCTCTTATACATAAAAATTCCAGGAAATACAGAGATTCTAAGACCCAATACTCCTTTGTTTTCTTTCAACTTGATTTCCAATCAGCTACATTCAGCAGGTAAAAGTATACTTTATTCTGGTAATCCAAGGGTATCTATATGATCAAAACATATCTTGCAAAATCTGCTACTTAATGTATCATAATCTTACTTTCAGTAATAATGTCAGTGTAATGGTTCAGAAATTATACTTCAATTTAAGAAATCAGAACCTTTTTTTTGTTTTTTATATAATAATGGACTCACACAATATCTTTTTTGATTGAGTACCACAAAAGGACTCGCCAACAACTATAAAACACCATTACCTTTCTGTTGTCTTCGACATAAGATCGAATAAAATAACGAGAATACTTCTCTCTATCCTCATCAGAAGCCAATAGATTAATCATATCTTGATCAATGGCAGCACTACAAGATGGGTCAGGACATCGCAACATCAAACAGCCAGGACCATCATTAATGGATGTGCTGATATACCCTAAAGAGGAAAAACAGATGATAAGCAAAATAAAGGAAATGGAATTGGAAGTGCTCTTCTTAGGACAAAAACAAAGAATGCAAGCTGCAATGTTTTAACATGCATTCCTACCAAGAATTAGCATATATTCCAACAGCACATGCCACAATATATGGTACCCCATACACAATGTGGAGAACTTATGTACATAGAAAAATTTAATTCAACAACAATGGGATAAAATGCACATAAAACTTGCTTGAGAGCCCCCTCTGTCAATCTTTGTAGGATAAAAAAAAATTTATAAGATTATACATCCACCATTCTTCCATCCTTCAGCACAATGTAATCTAAGCATGCAATTAAAATATCAACTTCTTTAAAAGTCCTAGACTATATTTCTTCCTCTTTTTGTAGCTTTTTCTATCCATAAATATAACTTTGAAATAAAAAGTACATAATATAGTAACAAGAAGAGTATGATTATTTCCTCAATATCAAAAAGATTTGATTTCTGCTTGAACAGAAAAATTAAGGGGAAACTATTCAGTTGCTTAAGAAATTGACTTCACTAAACAATTTTGTTTCCACATAGCTCCCATTATCAAAACTTAAATTTAATTTAATAAGATACAGGACAAAGAGTGACATTTGAATTGTATACCTAAAGAATATTGAAAGTAAAAGCAGAGGAAAAAGTTGACAAGAAGAGTATACCTACTCAAATTATTTGGTTTCTCTATAAATAAAAATAGCAATATGCAGAGAAAAACAAAATATTCATGCTTTCATGCATCTTGTATAGTATGTAAAATCACAATATAAATTCTGAAGCACTAAAACAAACCTTCCCAGCACGCATTACAAAAAGGATGACCACATGCAGCAGCATGCAACCTATCACATGGATAGGTTTCAAAGCATATCCCACAATTCAGCTGTCAAAATAAAGGCACATATGAGAAGAAATTAATATATGAAGACAGCATATGTAAGTTCACTGAACAAGCAACATCCCAAGATCTTAATACAAGATGGCGACAAATTCAATAAAACACATATGTTGGCTGCTTACTTCTTTGGCATTAGGAAATTCAACAACTGGTTTCTCTAATAAGCCAACAGAATTGCGAACCTTTTTTTCATCTGCAAACCATTCATCATGCACTTTACTGACACTCCTGGAATCCAAAAGCATTATAGATTTGTTAGAGGACCAAGCTACGTTCAAGTGAAATGCTTATTGAAAAGGAAGACTACAAGCTTGTTTAGTTGTACTTTGAGCTTCTCAAATAAAATCATCTTTAGTTTATTTAAACTGTTGAAATTTCAAAAATATCACATACCATTTCATAAATTTAGCTGTCTCTTCAAGTATATTAAAGTCTTTTTTGGTAATTTAAAACCATAAAACACATTTACATTTTTCTATCCAAACAACAAATATTACATAAAATCTCTACTCTAACAAGCTCTACTCTAGTAAGCTCTTCTCCCATAAGTAATAATCGAAAAAGCAGCAACAGAAACGAAAATTAATAACCTTATTAATGTGAGAATACAACACCAGTATCTGAATCTTACCAATTATAAAAGCGGAGCAGGACACTCGCTGAAACTTTTGAAATAGAAAGCACAGTGGATATCCTTAGTATATCCTCCTCTTGTCGCTGACGAATATCCGCCTCACTTAAAATGGTATAATTTTGCTGTGACAAGAAAAAAATGTAGAGTAGAATAACAGATTACACCAAGATCTATAATAATAATAATAATAATATGGGCTTGCAAGAAGTGAATTTGTTAGTGATTTAAGAATACCAAATATTCAGGTAAAAAATGTGCTTATTATTCTATTTATTGAAATTAAGAAGTATTGACTGTAAACAAGGATTTCCGTGCTAAAATCTTAGGCTTAAATTAAAAATCCTCAAGTTGTTCCCAACAATAAGTCTTTTATCAAGCAAAAATTGGCTACAAAAAATTGCAATTACATCTGGTAACTTAAGCCAACCACCATACTGTCAAAAACCAATCTGGTGAAATTTGATGACTCGCATTCACAAAAAGCCTACCAAAATAGACTAAAGGCAACTTGTGCACACTCTGAATATAGCATAACCAAAAAAAACTTCCCAACTCTCGTAAACTTAAAAAATAAAACCAGCTAAATCATAGTCAACAAAAAATAGAAAACTCAATCATAACAATCATAATAACCTCAATTCAGCTGAACAAAACAACTACGCTTTGCAAATGCAATACAAAATTGAAGAAATTCCAATGTCAGCAACAAAAATAGTTACAAACAGTAATGTTACTGCACTGCAAAGTCAAAGTAATGTTGCTGGTCCAACACCCTCTATGATCTATGACATTAATTAACTCAAACCCATTAATTTTCAATAGAATTAACAAAAACTAAATCTCAAATTTTCTAATTTGCGTATCTACTCTAGATACTCATATCAACAGCATAAATGCATATCATAAGACACAGTGATTTTGAATAAAAAAACCAAAGACCTATCACTTACGGCAAATCGAGTTATAATATCAAACAAAAAAAACTATAAAATTGGGAAAAGCTACAATAAAATACGTGCAAATTAACACAATCTCTTCGATATCAACCAAGTGAAGATACCAGAAAGACACCAGACTTCAAAATGCATAATTTACATTTCTACCTTCTAAATTTAATATCCACAGCATCAATGCAGATCCTAGGAAACTTCAATTTCGAAAATAACCCTGAAAGAACTAATATTTACACAAAATTGAGCTAAAATTACAATAATCAAACAAAATAAGGGGTCATGAAGTTAAACCAAAAAACTGCAAAAACGACAAAAATTTGGGATTACCTGGTGACGATGAGAAATAAGATCATCAGAATCATCAGAGTCGTTATCGATGAATTCGTAATCGACGACGTCAGCATCGTCATCGCCGTCGCAGGCATATGCATGGCCCGCTGGGTCGTCATCGCCGCCGCTGTAGAAATCGTCGTCCCCGGCCGATTCATTAGCGTCTTGCATATCGACATCATTATCCGATTCCATAATTTAACAAGCACTTTGTCGGTGAATTGGAACCCTAGAAGACGAGGAAATGGACAAAGAGAGCGAGAGAGAGAGAGAGAGTGAGAGACGTTTTGGTTGAATGGATCAGAAGGAAATGAGAAATAAATATGATATTAATTAATTAATATTTAATTGGATTAATTAATTAAGTCATTCGTTCTAGTTAATAACTAATTAATGAAAGGTTAAAGAACTTATTC